>CAHIKZ030004725.1:500000-652500 GCA_903632075.3 Acanthosepion pharaonis | reverse complement strand
GAGGGTGGTTACTGGAATACCCTATGTCTGGTAACAGGACTCTGCACCATGCCATACAAGCAGAATCACCCAATCATGGTAGTCAAACAATTTCTGCAACCACATTACCCCTCACATCTGGCCACCTAACTCCTCAGACTGCACCCCCTCCCTCGGATTAAGTGTGGCGGTGCAGTTGAGCAAGACCAACAAAACTCTTTGTTAGATCAAAGATGAGCTGAAGACAAGGATTATGGCAGCATTCACCAACTTAATCACAGAAACTGTCCAGAAGAGTTGCAGGAGATTCTGAAGTAGTCTGGAGGTGGTAGTTCAAGCCAATGGGGATTTTTTTTTTTTTTTTTAAATAAATTTACTCTTTTGTATTTAAAGATATTTTTGTGTAATTTTGTTAAATATCTGTGAAATAAGATGTCCTTGTTATATACATTTTTGCCTTATTTAGACGGCAATTTATCCATCTCGCGCACACACACCTATATATATAGGTTGATAGAAAAATAGGTTAATCTTTTGCTTATTGTTAATTTATAGTATAATTAGTTTGCAAATTCTCAATTATTTATTAGGAAATTAATGTTAATAATTTAACAATTATTTTCACTATTATAAAGAGAAATAAATAAGCTCTCAAGTTATAATTTAAAACAGTAAAACTACTTTCAATAGTATTATGAGTAGCAGTAAAATATTTACACTGCTTTAAAGGACTTTATAAGATGTTAGGAAGGAAATTCCCATCAATACTGGAAAGAGCAATAACTGGACTTGAAAAATCTATTTTCTTTTGTTTTAAAATAAAGATTTCATAAATTTCAACTGAAAGCAGTCAAAGAATGCCAAATATTTCTTTGTATGGAAATGCCTAATATTACCATGGTAATATTACAATGGTAAAATTGTAGCCATTTTGCTTCAATGGTAAGAGCAATTGTAACCCAGAATTACCTGCTGTTTATAGCACTGCTATGTTTCTACACTTATATGAAATTATTTGGCATTGCTTGCAATCTGGCTCTTCTCTCTTATTTGCTTTTTGATAGCATTGTATTTCTACACTAATTACCTGCCTCTTGTGATGTACAACAGAAATGTGGTTCCTTTAATTTAGAATAGCTTCAATTATTGATGTGTCTTGGTATTCTATTGTGTAGTTGTCGAGAAAGAAAATGAATCTTAGTTAAGTTATAAGCAATTATATGACTGATCAATAAATAATGAATAGATTGATGTATTTGCTCTTCTTTCAGCTGCAAAAATGTTTGTCACTGAATCAAAATTGGTAACCTACTTATAACTCTTTCTCCTGCTAAACTTTGAAAACAAATAGTAATGAGAAAAAATAATTTTAACACTTTAGTCTTTGAATCTGCCTCTGACATTAGAACAGGATTCTGCTGCTTGAAATAAACCCTTTAATCGAAAAAAATAATCTCGAACCAACCTAAATTATTCAAATCATTGCATTTACTTTTATTGTAGTAGCAGATATTACTGATAATTTTCAAATTTTAAGAGGAATTTTTCTCTAAAATATGATCTTTGGAAAGCTATTAAGAATTATGGAAATTTCAATTTAGGAAACCTAATCTCAAATATACAAAATCTTTTTTTTTTTTTAACAAGTTTACTGTTTATGTATACAGCAAATATCAAGCTCTTCTCCATCCATCCATCTGTCTGGCTAGGTTATATATATATATAATATATATATATATATATATATATATATATATATATATATATATATATATATAATAATAATGTTATAAAATCACTACAAAAATAGCCATTAGTTTCAACTTCTGGTGTCTTATCAAGTGATGGTGTTAAATACTTGATAAGACACCAAAAGTGTTGAAACTAAATGGCTATTTTTGTAGTGATTTTATAACACATTTGTTATAATTTTTGAATAAATAATTATATTTGCTCTACTCTGTATTGACCACTCTTTTAAGAATAGTATTTGTTGGTTATTGAAATTTATTCCGAATACACCAATCCTATACTTAGATATATAATGTGTGTGTGCAGATGATATAATTCCTAACAGAATGATTCTACCAAGATAAGAAATATAGTAATTTTTTTTTTTTTTTTTTTTTTCAAATAGCATAAAACATCAGCTGTTTGTCTTTACTAAAAAAATAAATTCTAAATGTCCTATTAATACCTAATATTTGAGGTGTTAACATTTTCTGATAAACTAGAATCATAAATTCTCTTTAAATTCTACTCTTTGCTTATCTGGAGTATCTTTGCCTGACTTTCCACTTAGAAATGAGTTTCTATTGAAAAATATGCATATTGCTCCATTCATGGTTTCTGTTATAATCTCTAAACTATATCGCCACAAAGCATGTGGACTTGATGGCATCCCTGAAATTTTCCTTAAGAAATGTGCTCCTGTGTTTTCTAAACTCTACACTAAATGCCTTGATGCTTCTTGCTTTCCTGCTTGTTGGAAATCCTCTTCTGTAGTTCCAGTCTTTAAAAACTCAGGCGAACAATCTGTTTCTTTCAGCCAATTAGCCTTCTATCTCTTTTTGACAAAGTACTAGAGACTCTAATCAACTCTGAATTGCTTAAGGATCCCACCCTGTAGGATTTTCTTTTAGACAAGCAAATATGGCTTCCACTTCTCTAAGTCAATTGCTGAGGTGTTAAAGTCTATGAAAAAAAAAAAAATTGTTGAAACTTGGACTGTTGTCTTGGAGATCTCAAAGGCATTTGACAGGGTTTGGCATAGTAGTATTCTTCACTAGTTAAAAGGTTATGGTATTTCTGTTCAAATTTTTGAACTGATTCAGTTTTATTAAATTGTGAAATGAAAGTTATTTTCAATGGCTACACTTCTAGATCTTTTTGCATTCATGCAAGTGTTCCCCAAGGCTCTACCCATGTCATTCCTAATTTTTGTAAGTGACATTCCTGATGTCCTCAGTTTTCAGTTTAGTATCTATGCTGATATGTTGTTAGATGGGGCAAGGAATGGCTTGTTAATTTTAATGCCTCCAAAATGAAACTGATCTCTTAATAAAATCTAAGTATACAACATTCTGCATTTGTATTGCTCTCTCCAAAAACATTCTGATCATAAATATAGCATTTCTTGTTTCAGTGTTTTTGATAAAACCAAATTTTTCCTGTCCTATTTCCAGTCTAATTCTGCTGTAACAGCTTTTTCTTGTTACTGTAAATTGATAATGTAATTATTGAAGAGTGCTTTGTCAAATTGCTTGCTTTTGTCAGCCATCATATATACTTTTTTGAAAAACTTTATCACCAATTTGTTGGTAAGTCAAAGTGCAAGGACAGGTGAATGCATGCCTTTCCATAAGTGCAAATGAAGAGTGGATATATATAAGCAATTGAAATGAAGTTTGTACACTCCATTTTCTGCGCTGATCATCATTATGCCATCTCACACCATGATTTAAGTACTCACTTGGCTTATTATATATTCACTTTCAACAAAAGCCATTACAAATTATCCATTCCAATTTCAGGATTTTGTCCACAGTATAAATCCACAGGCCTGATTATCTGCTAATAATATAAATCCACTGAAAATGCCTATATATACCTTAACTTTTAATTATACCAGCAGAGTTTAATGTATAAAGCAGGGTTTTCAGTCATCTGTTACTGATGAGACCTTGTTAGCAAGTTGGTCTGAAATAGCTCTAATTGTACTTACTGATTCATCTTTTTGGTTAAGAGGCTTCAATTTCACATTGTTTAGTGTAGTTGAATTAGTAAACTGATATCAGTATTATAATATAAATTAAACTGACAGTAATATTTGTAACAATTTAAACAATATGCAGCAAAATATTCAGAATTCAGTTACATATAAAATCATCCATTTTAGCTTCTTTTTTTTTTTCTTTTTTTTTTTTTTTTTTGTAGGGGGCATATGTCTCCTAATCTTATAAATTTAAGTTTTGGTTTTGAATTGGCCTTCTTAATTTAATCAAGTGTGGCACGTTCTTACTCCTTTTAGGAAAACAACTCTACCAATCTTTTAGGCTACATCAATCTTTCTTTGGATAAAACTCCAGCATTGAATTAAACCACTACACCTTCCCTTTTTTTTTTTTTTTTTTTTTTTTGTAAATGTCATGTCATGCCCCTTCAGTGTCTCCACAAATTCCTATGAATTGTCATGGCACCTTAAGAAATATAGTGGAGCAGTTTCCTGTTGCCTCCTAGTTTTGAATTCAGAGTTGTTCTAGATTAGCAACCACCCAAAGCTAGACTCTATCCTGCTATTTAACCCATATCTGGAGGGAGAAGAAATGGATTCAAGCTCATTCTTTAAGAGCATTAGTACAGTGGATGCAATAGACTAGTCCAGAACTTGAACTCTGCTCACCAATTCTACTTTCTATACCAATAACCATTACACTAAAAACACAGCTTCTAATAAAACCAAAATGAAAGTGCTCTCTTCTAATTGTCTTAAATCTTTTTTGCCATCCATCAGCATGGATGATACTAACCTCCAGAACAGTGACTCATTGCATGTTTTCAGACTGTTTTCTACTTACATGAAGTAGAATGATTATGTTGAATCAATTGCTAAGTCTACTGCTAAGAAAGTTGGTTCACTGTGATGTGCTAGACAATTTTTCTTGTCAGAATCTATCTTGCGTTTATAAGTTTACCATTCATCTATACATTGAATATTACTGTTACATCTGGTTTGGTGTTTTGCTAGGTATTTAGAGATTCTGGATAAAATCAAAAGAATCTGCAATATTATTGATCCTGACCTGGCATCTTGGTTTCAGTCACTTTCCTATTGTCATGACATTGCTTCCCTATGCCTTTTCTATAACAATTTTCATGGTAATTGTTCTGATGAGCTTTCCTCTTTGTTATCTAGGTTTCGTCATTTTACTGTTGAAATGACTAAATGTAACCATAACTTCTATGCTAACAGTTTCTTCTCTCACACTTCTCACCTGTGGAACTCTTTTCTGGCTTCTTGCTTTTCAGTCAAGTTTGATCTTCAAAAATTTAAATGCAATGTCTATCATTATCTCTTCCCTTAATTTCTGCTTTTTTGTTCTTTCCCTTGAATAATGTGTTTTTTTTTTTTTTTTATTTTGTTTTTTATCTGTATCCACTAAACTTGTAATTATAATTTTGTGGTTTAAATAAAATGAATTGGAGTGTAAAGTAAGTGTACTTACCAACTTCTGTCAAAGAAGCTAGCTTGAGGGAAATTAATTTGTAGAGGCTTAAACCAGGATTCCTTTTTTTTTTTTTTTTTTTTTTTTCTCCAATGTACCAGAACTGTTAGAAATTTGACCACTTTGACAAAGCCAACCAAATACAATTCCCTGGATTTCTATTTATTTTTCCTCTTAAAACTTCAACTGCTTTTGTTTCCTTCTGCTTTGTACTCCAAAAAAGAAGAGCAAACACCCACTACCTGGTGGATTTATATAAATGATTTTTCCCCTAACATTGCTTTTGTCCCTCGCCATTTTTCCCCTCCATTGCTTTTGTCCCTCTCTCATTCACTCAGTTTATCTGAAGGTGCTCAGGTAAGCAAAACCTCTACCTCTTCTCATTCATTTAAACCAAAAATTTTACCTATACTTCTTTTATAATACATGGTATTTAATGTTTACAGCAGCAGATGATCAACCAAATCTTCACAATCTAAGGTTATTGATACCAGGTTACTTTATTTATTACTACATTGAAAATGACATTTTTACTTCAGTCCAGAGCAATATATACACGTTACTAACAAACTGATAATGTCAAATCTTCAAGGTTTTTTTTAGGAAATGCAAATATTGCCAAACACTTTAATATAGGATAATGATTAATAACCTTTTATTTTTCCTTCTTAGTAGACCATAAATTTATTAGTAAACTAAAGCTAATATAAACTTCTGGAAAATGTAATGGTAAAGAAGACTTCGACAATACTGCAATGAAATTGGTCAGTTTTATTGGAGTCTTGATTTAATCATTGACATTGAAACAACTGAATATATAACTTTATATTGGATTGATTATTTAGCCAGAGAAAAGAGATATACAAATTAAGAATGATTGACAAAATAGTTTTTTGTTTTTTTAAATATGTTGTATAGAACTTTAATCTTCTCAAAGATTAAAAATTACATAATATCTTTCTATGATACTTATTTTTATAAAATCTGTGATCTAAAGGGAAAACTAAAATCAGTATTAAAGATGAGTCACTCTGCTTGGCATAACTTTCTGCAATTATTGACCAAGAACACCTTAAGCAAAAATCAATGATTAAAGGTTTGATTAGAATAGATAAGTAATGTCCAAAAATAGTGTACTTGTATTTGAGTGGAATACCCAATAGATATTAGTCACCAGAAATAAAATAGTAAAAAAAAATAGTTGCATTTCTTTACAACAACCTGAATTTACAAGACAACTAAGCAGTTAATGTTTTTTTTATGAGAGTCAAGTTTTCTTTTGCTTAAGAATCTGACATTAAATTGAGAGAAAGAGAGAAGTCTGTTGATATCTTGGTGCAGCATTGATTTTTTTTTTTTTCTCCCTGATAACTTTGCTGCTTTAACTTTTCTCAATCATCCATTTTACTGGGCCAACCAATGTCCCATGATATTCTATATTTATCAGTATGTTAGTTACTATTTTAGTAGCTTTAGTGAACAGCTAAAAATAATTTTGACTCATCTTGGTGTATTGTAGCCTGAAGTGTTACCAATGGGTTTTAGTATTTAGTCTTACAAAAAAAGTTTTAAGCCTATTAATTTATTTGCACAATTTCCTTAGAATTTAAATGAAATGTTGCTAAAGTAGAAGTCCTGTAGTGTTACAAATGCCTGAATTAAATTAGAATTGTAGAGCATTTATTTATACATATCTTATCAATGTTGGAATTGTGTGTCCATATGAGATATATACAAAATTTAAAGTTTAAAAATGTACACACAATGCTCTACAATTCTATATATATATATATATATATATATATATATATATATATATATATATAGGAACAAATATGAAACATAAATTTAACATTTCACTTTTATTTAAGCTTGTATATAAAAGCTAAATTTAAAATTTATAGAAGTTTCCTATTTGTTCCTTATCCTATAATTGTCAGATTCAAGTCTACATTTGATCCCAATTCACACATACTAGCAAGCTAGGTTAAAACTGTTTTAATGGCACATTCTATCCTGTAAGTAGCTTCATTTGCATTAATGAATCTTCCTGTTGTCAACTTTATCTTCGTTTCTTTCTGTCTCAAAACGGCTTCATCACATCTATTATCCATTGTATAAATTTGTCTATTTCTTGCTATGACAGCAGTTCTTCCATTTTCAGGTGATCTTCCGTACATAGGATATCCTGTCACTTCAGTTTTACTTTCATTAATGAAGTGTTTTGGATAACACTTCTCACATTGTCCTTTTATCATACATGGTACTTGTGGGTTCATTGTATCAAAAGGACCATGAACAATTTGTGTTTTGATAATCACATATAGTTCAGGATCTAAGGATCAGGTATTTCAGCACTAATGATTGTATCAATATCCTGAGGATATATCCTGTTCTCTATCTAAAAGAGACTCTATGTATGTGGTAAGCCTCCCTTCTGTCATTCAGTGGTATATGTATAGGCTTTTGTTTTTCCAAAGTTTCCACCATTTCTTTCAGTTATTGCTTTGATTAATTTAGTCAGTTTGATTCTAGAAACTTAAACATATGTTGATCTTTTAGGGTTTTTTAATTTTAATTATTTTAAAATTTTCTTGAATATCTTTATCTGAAATCTTTTGGATTTTTTAAGTTTTTTTTTTTTTTTTTTTTTTTTTGATCCTTTTTGATAAAAAATTTTTTTGAATTTTTATGTGATTTTTTAAAAAATTTTTCATTATTTTCTTTGTTTTTATTAGATTTTTGTCATTAAGATTTTCATGATTAAAGAAAAAATAAAGGTAATTCTCCCACTTTAGTTGCTCGAATAAAAGGCCTATAATCTAGGTTTGATGTATCAGTTAATGCCTCCCTTTCTTCCTTATTTCTGTTGATTTTAATCTCTTTTCTTTATTTAAAAAAATTGGACATAATGTTTTTAGCTACTTCAAAAATTTTATTTATATTTTGGTTTATCTAACCAAGATCTCAAACCTTGTTACTTAAATTTTTTTGTTTTTATTTAAAAAATATTTTTATTGTCAGGTCAATTTTCTTTTATAGTCAAATAAAATTAAAATGTTCTTTCTTTGAGAATATTCATATTTTATAATTATTATTAGTTTAATTTTAATAAAATTCTAAATCTGACTATTTGTGGATTTTTATATTTTGGGACAAATTTTATAATCCCAATAGAAGTTATAACCTGTACCAGCACACTGTCTTAATTCATTAGCATTAAATACAGCCCTGTTTCATGACAGACATTTATGTCTGTCTAATATCATCACTCAGTTGCATCTCGGTCTTCAGGCAGAGTGCAACTCTGATGCAGCTGAGGAAAATAATATTTTGAGGTTCCTAGACCTGGGGAATAGCTGCCAGAGAGTGGGTGGGACTTCGGTAGTCTCTACAGAGGCCAGCTCACCCAACAGTTGCATGGGCTTGGGCAATATTTATATTTTGCCTGAGTGTACACACTTGGGATCCTAACATTAAGTCAGAGCTTGCGTCACATCCTGTCTCAGTGGTGAGGCATGAATAAATATCCAGAAAGACAGACACAAAAAGAAATTTATTTGTAATGTATGTGTGTGTGTGTAATGTGTGATTTTAAAAAAAAATTGCTACTGTAATTAAGAGAAAGCAGTTTACTAAGATGAAAATGTATAGAAAGTGCTTTAATCACTAGATCATCCACAGTAAATTTACATCCAGCTTATTACAACATTTAATCCTTCTTGAAAGATCTTCTGTTATCACAATGTGGGCTATTTAATAACAAAAGTGATAGGAGCCTAAAAAAACTAAAGTAAATCACCTAAAATATATACCCAAGACAGATGAAGTCCTAAAGATTTTTCATTTTGTCATAGTTTTTGATATATAAAAATGTATATATAATTTTCACACACACACACACACACATATATATATATATATATATATATATAAATGCACCATTGACCAGCATATATGGTCAAGCCAAAACACAACACAAATGGCCTGAATATTGCATTTAAGCATGAAACAGTCACCAATGTTGACCTCAGTGTCCACTGTTACATTTACATATGTCCCTCTAATATTGATCACTTTTACCCATAATTATAGCATACCTTAAAACTATATTTTTCATATATATATATATATATATATATATATATTGTGTGTGTGCCACCACCATGAAGGCAATCATGACTCTCCACAGGTTTTATTTCATTGTCTGTAAATTGTAATACATTATTGGAAAAAAGTAGTAGAGTGCTTTCAAAATTTATGGCAATTCATACAAGTGACTGCTGTTTACGACTGCAAAAATGTATGGTGCAGTTATTCTGGAAATTAACCTTTAAATTCCAATAATTACTGACGCTTTATTCTTACTATATGTGCAAAAAAAATAGTTAATAATATGAGATTAAGTGTATTGTGTTAAGACTTGACAAATAATTAATTTCTCCAAATGTCTATTTATCAGAAATGACTTTCATTTTTTTTTTTTATTTTTATTTTTCTTTCTTTGCAGAAAAGACTCCATGAAGTGACAGTAACAAAAGACAAATTTGGTTGTGTGTTTCAACGGAGTATATCCACTGAACCAATACAAGGATATACACCTCCAACAGTGGTAAATAAATACCATTCTTAATAATAATGCATTTGTTGATTGATCTCTCTCTTAGGCGAGAATATGTATTCATACTATTTGACATCAGGTATCCAAAAATTGTTGAATTTTCTAGCATAGTAGTATATTGAAAGTAGTGTCACTGAACCACTCAAATCTACTCTTATCAATTCTTGGGAGGATTTGGATTTAATTTTTAAAATTTGATATTATGTTATTGCAGATTCCTATGAGGATGCTGTTTGTAAGACTGACTTACCCACAGGTTTGCCAGAATTGATCAAATGATTAAACTTGTTTTCTAAACTTTTTATCAAACGTTATTCTGCTATGACAGACTGAATCTATCTAAGCTTTAAAGGTTTTTATGATCTTAAAGTCAAAAAATATTGATTTTGCTATAAACGTATAGCAATAGCATAATTTTAAATGTCCTAGATATATCTGTACATCAAGTTCACAATTAAGAAAACTAAGTTATCAAATAAACTACAAAAAAGAAAAAATTCTTTTTACAGGTTAAAAATATATTAATATTAATGTATTAGAAAAATATGGTCAAGTGGTTAGAACATGTGTTCTGACCATGAGACCCATGTTCCAATTCCACTATAGTCAATTTATCAGGATAGTAATTTTGTTATATGCCTGGGGAAGCTATCTGAGCATACAGCACCTTTTTGAAAAGTGTCTGAAAACCATACCACAGCCTTTACCCAAGCCTTGTCAGTGAAATTGGGTAGATGGAACTGTTTGGAAGCTGTTGAAAGTTGTGCTAGCATAAAGTCACAAGTCAGCATGAGTGAGGGTTTGAATGAGTGTACTGGCCTTATTCAATCTGTTGATCATGCTAGATGATGCTTTCTCTCCCAGAAGCTAAGGTCTGCTCAGCATCATCTATGCATTGTGCCTCTTCAGGATGTTGGGGATCGTGGCTCTCCACAATTTTCTGTTTTTGTAGCCTTTAATAAATTGTCTTTTGCTTTATCTCTTAAACCTTGTTATTCCATCCATTTACACAAGTTTGTTTGACAGGTTATGTGCTGTTTTTCTCTGTCCCACTTGCCCTGAAAACTACAGGTGGGCTTCATGTGCGCTTAGAAACAGGTAGCTGGCCATTAGAAAAATGTAGATGTTCAATTCCCTCATTAACTGAATTACAAGAATTCAGATGCTTCTTGAAAAATTAGTTTAAAATTGAAATAACTTCAAGATTTGAGCAAGATTTCTAACCTAAAAAGGAATAAAAATCTGCTTGAAAAAAATTAGTAATGTCTTGAAATAAGTGGCTAACTATTGCTAAAGCTTTGAGAATTTTATTTAAAAAAAAAAAATCTTGTCCATGTTTTACAATTTTAAAAACATTGAAAACATTGTTTTATTTTTGTTTTTTTTTACACAGTAATGAAAATTAAACTTATGTTATATATGAAGAAACTAAATCTTGGCAGATTATATACTGGATTTCTGTGGGTGAAAAACCAAAAGTAGGAATGAGGAGGCAGATAAAATCATGGCTGAACCAGGAAGATTCACCTATTGTTGAATGTTTTTGCTTGTTGTGTGTGCATGTATATCACCAGTGAAAAATATTTTTGCATTATTTAGTTGCAGGATTGCAGCAATGTATATTTGCACAAGCACAGCTAAGCAATGTCTTGTCCCTCTCGGCTATTAAACCACAAGCTGTTTTAATTTTAAAGGTACACAAGATGGCAAGGAAATTCAGACTAAGTGGCAATATAGTGAAACTATTCATTGGTAAGGGCAGTATGGTTGCATGGTTTAAAAAAAAAGGTTAAACTGATGCATAACTTCAATACTCTTGATCATGCTACCTTCATACCACTCTATTTGGAAGCATATGCATTGGGACAATACTTAGAGATAGGTGAATTAGACCAATTACTAGATGATTAATTTGTGGCTATAGGAAACTGGGAAAGGTAAAATATGCAGGTAAACAAGTCAATATTTACATTAACAAAATTATGAGGATAGGAGAGTTAGTATTTATGAGGGTGGCAGAAGTTGTCATTTGTAATTGGTTTCCTGGATCAGACCTCGGACACCCTTTAACAATTACCTTACATAAAGAGCATTTTAGTTAGGGGCAGTGAAAAAACCAAAAGGAGATTAGGTAGACATTTAGCAAGCAGTACTTCAGATGTCAAGGGCCACACCTGATTAAAGATTGAGGCCAGAATTAGTATAGTCGGGTAGGATCATATAGCAAAATACTGTAGCCAGGAAAATAAGAAAAGGAGTTACTGCATCAGTAGCTACTCCTCCTACCCAGTTGTCACCAATGTGCAATATTAGCAATGGTATGTAGCAGGGAGGTGAAGGCCTTTTTAATGCTAGCTGTCTAGCCAAATTGAAACAGTAATGAAGAGTTTGAATTTGACTTTGAAGTGGAGACTGAGAGATCAAAAATAAAAATAGTCCGTAGTGTTTGCCTGGGTCAAATCAGTAATTACAGCAGAAAGTTTGAACTTAAAGGAACTACAGAATTACTCCTTAAACGTCATATGAGGAGAAGCCAATTCATGAATTTGCTTTACAATGGAAACTCCGTTTTGTACCCTCAGAAAGACGGCAGACCACAGTGAGATTTTCTGTTTTTCTCTATGGTTTAGGAAGGTCCTGGCTGAAGTTCTCAAGATTCCAAGAAGGGTATTATCTATGTGCATTGTTTTGAAACCAAAGGCCTGAAGGAATTACATGACAATGCATCATATGAAATAAAATCCTATTTCAGGCCAGAAAGGTTAAGATGCATGTAAATTGGTGAGAGTTCAACATTGGCTCTGTGCTGAATGTTTGTGTGTGTGTGAGAAATTCAAGTCACAAGTAAATTGGAAAAGACATCACCCATTACTACAACAGGGGATATCTGTGAACCTGAGCAAATAGATGGCAGGAGATGAGGACCAAGATGAGGAAATGTTGGTTGCAGCAGTGATAAACTGTTTTAGAGAAAGGGGATCTAAAATAGCATTTAGATCAGCAGGAATTATGCAAATGCTGGATGGAGTATTGCTGCCATATCTGGTCTGAAGCTGCCCAATCCTCTTTCCAGCCTTGATAAAAACGTTTGTGGCCTTGTGGGTAATGAATTATCTTCCATCTTAAAACCCCTTTTACCTACAGATGCAATGTCACAAGCCTATCACTACCCTATTGCTATTTCCATGGCAAATGTTCTAACTGACATTGTTGGTCGTGTGATGGAATTTAAAAAAAAAAAAAAAGACTATAAATATTTTAATTAATGTTTAAAGCAATCTTTAATCTATATTCTCCTGGTGTAAATTTAAACTGACACATTTTTCCATACATCTAAACTATAATTTTAGAAAGTGACAATTTCACTGAAATATGTTGGAAAAATTTAAGTTTTCATCTGAAGAAAATATGAATTTTAAGCAAAATGGTTGCAATATAGGGAAAAAAAGGAATCAGTTTATTATAGATGCTTGAAGAAAGTAGAGAAAAAAAAATCTAGGATTATTTTCTGAGTTTCTGCTTGTGAAAACCAGAAGAAGGATAAGAGCCTGTGGTTGACTGTTTTCATTTCTCAATTTGAGTTTAGTGGCTTGCTGTATATATATATATATATATATATATACACACACACACACACACACACACACACACACACACGTAGTAGGAAGGGCCAAATCTCTGGATTGTTCTGCATTACTAAGATGCAGAATTCCAGCAGTGTATATTTGCACAAGAACAGTTATGCAAAAATTTCTTCTCAGCCATTAACACACCATTAGTACTCTGGCAGATTGTCACTTCATCAGTATCATGTGATTTTCAAACACCCAATTTAAAATTATTTAGGTCTTAATTTCCTTGTTATATATTCTCTTGATGGTTCTTTCTAGCTTTTAGAGGATAAATAAAAAGATGAAAAGAACATTGTTATGCAATGATATAATAGCAATTTACTAAGCAAAGTTTAGATGTGACACAAGGCTGAAAGTATGGAGCACTCAGTGAGAATCAAATTCCATACTCGGTCATAAATGATCTAACAAGACACGGTTGTTAACCATTACACCACACCAAAGTGGCCATACGATGATATATGGCAAGGCTAAATTAAAGGATAGGAAGATTGTATGTCAATCCTCTGTTAGTTCTGTGGGCCATTGACACAGCATTAGTACCATGGGATTTTTAAATACCCCAATTTAAAATATATAATTTAGGTCTTAATTTCCTTCTTATATATTGTCTTGATGGTGCTTTCTGGCTTTTAGAGGATAAATAAAAAAATAGTTTGAAAAAAAAATTAAAAAATGTTTCCTGTTTATCATATTTGACTATAAAGACAAAATACAGAAGCTATATTAATGGGAAAATTACAAGTTATCTACATAACTAAATACATAAAACTATATTTTTGCTTATTACTGTATAATTAAACAAATTTAAAAGGTGTCTCAATCTTGAAAAAAAATATATAAAAATCACTTTAATACCATGGGATACTTGAGCACCTCACAACTGCTAACTTGACAGAGGTATTGAGAAAGCTACCTGACATCACTCGATAAATACTAAAGAAACATTTTGTGGAGGCGTTCAAACACCCCATGGTAATAATGGAGATTAAATAACATGAATTTGTACTAATACAAGTTAACTATGTATGATCTTTTCTGAAAGATAGGATAATCTTTTCAGAATTTACAGCACAGTATTTTTTTGTGATTATCAAAAATTAATGAAGAGCAACAAAGTCTATAAATAATTTCATGAGTGTATAGTTCATTCTAAATGGATTTATGAGCCATGACTTCACTCCATATATGGTACCTAGAAATATTTATTTATAGCTTATGCACTCTTATTTGCATAAATGATTAACTGCTCTGCAATGTCCATTTTGTTTTTAGAGTAACTTCTATGTAAACGTATACTCCTCCAAATATTTGTAAGGCTTAACTGGCCTTTCATGTCTGCATATGCTTATTCAAAAGAAGAAAATTGAAATCAAGGCTCTAAGCAAGGGAAGCAACTCGCATGTTCAGAACATTTTGCAGAAGTAAAAGCTCGTTACAATCCTGAAAATTGAGAATCTCCAGGTGCATACACAAAGATCTGTGTTTTTATATATATATATATATATATATATATACTTTAAATTCTGTCTGAAGAAAAAAAATAGCTATAATTACCTTTACAGACCAACACATTGCTAAAACAATTAGAACTTATCTCAAGATGCCAATACAAAAACACATTTTTACTACCTTACTTAAAAATTGAAAACTAAAAATGAATACAAAAAAATCAACAAATAATTAAAAACAAAAAAATTAATTAAAACAAATTAACAAATTTTGAATGCACACAAGTAAATGTAATAACAAGAAATATTAAAGTAATAAAAAAACTTGTGAAAAGGAAAAGTTAAACATCACTATAAAATAGTAACAAATAACCACATTCAAATCCACAATTATTTCTACTGAGTAGCCTCTAGAATAATTTGAAACATAACGGTTACTTCCCACCCTATAACTGTTATAATACAATAGACCTTCTACCCATAATATACCATTAACCAACACAAGCCAAAACCCAACACATATAGCCTGAAGATTGCATATAAGCATGAAACACTCACTGCTGGGTACTGACCTTAGTGTGTGTGTGTATATATATATATATATATATATATATATATATATATATATACATTAATATGACTTCATGAAAATGTTAACATAGCAGTAAACCTTTTGAAAATTCTAAGTTGTCCTGTTGACTAGTTTATTAAAAGTTATTTTCTTTTACAGAAAGTCAGCGAGCCCAAATCTGCAGATTGTGCCACAGAATTCAATCCCTGTTTATTTGGAAACATGAAAGAAAAAAAATACCATTCCTTAACTGATGTACTATATATAATGAATGATCTTCTCCCAAAGTTAGGTAAGAAATTCTGATTTAAGAAATGTATAAGTAAATTTGTTTAACAGCAAAATTATACATTTTTTCAGAAATAATTTGGTAAATCTCGATGAAATGTTTATTTTTTTGTTGTCGTATTTTTTTTTTTTTTTTTTTTTTTTTTTAATGAATATATTACTATAAATGGTTTTATTAAATGGGGTGGAAAAATAAAGGTCTTTTTCATTTGTAAAAAGAGACTATAAATTTTGAATATTTTTTTTTTTTTTTAAATTGAAGCATTATCAATTATTTTAAATTATTTCTTTCATTGTAATTTCATTATTGTTTTTAATTGCAAGTTTCAGACCCGCAATCTCTTTCAAATCTGTACAACTTACTAACAACCATTGATTGACTGATAGTTGCATTTTTGTCTATTTTTTTGTCTCTGTTGGTTTTCATTTTCCTTTTTGTTTTTATTGGTTTTCTTTTTCTTTCTTTTTTGTCTTTCTCTTTTCTTCCAGTTTTTTTTCCTGTTTGTTGGTGCTTTTGTTTTATAGACTTGTTATATCATTCTTTTCCATTTCATCCTAAAAACTTAAACATTTTTAATTATTTCTACAGCAAACCCTCCAGACAAATTAAATTGCAAGTTATCAAGACAAAAACTGCTGAATCTCTCAACATCACCTTCATCCCGGCAACCTCCCAAAGATTATTCAAGATTGAAATCAAATTTCCCAGACTTATTTTCATCACAAGATGTAAATATTTTTCTTTATTGACTATAACAACTATCTAAATAAAGTGCAGTTGGCACTTTTTTTTTTATTACATGGAATATAATTTCTCATTTTATCTTTAATTTTACTCACCTTCATCCTCTAAATTGCTTCACTTAACATTTCTGGTCTTTATAGTATAAATCAGGCTTGCACAAAATACAGCCTGTGGGCCACATTGCAGCTCACCCAGTGGCCTGCAAGGAGTATTCAAAATAGTGGATTACAACCAGATCATGCTGAAACAACCAGTTCTCATATGATAACTAGAGTTAAACAACATCAAGCCTGGTTAGTACTTAGATGAATGACCACTTGGGAACATCAGTTGCTGTAAGCTTGGATGTGCAACGGGTGTAATGGATAACGCCTTGGAATTGGAAATCGGAACAAATAACAGGTTAATTATTAACTCATGTTCAAATACCCTTGGAAAAGGTATGAATCCGTCTATTCTCCCCTCACTATGGGTTAATTAGTGGGACTTGTATTAGTAAAAAAAAAAAAAAACTTACAATCTAAAAATATTAAAAGGTTGATAAGCTGTAAAAAAAAAAAAAATCAGTCAAAATAGTCAAATTTGTGTTCATCAGAACAAGTTTGGCAATTGATCACTTACAACAAATTTAGTTTTATGTAAGCATTACTTTATTCAACCATTATTTCAGTGTCTTTGTATCTAATTTATACTTTTAAATTCTTGCCATCCTGCATTTACTTTTATCATATGGCCTTTCATATTTTTGTGCAAGCCTGCTTTTTTATCCTTTTTTTTTTTTTTTAAATGGAGTTCACCCTAAGCAAGGCAGTAAAGCAAATAAGACACAGTATTACTAGGCATGCAAGAATTAAAAACAGAAATATTACTAAGGAGCAAGAACAAAAGAGTAATCAAGACAGTTCATAGTGATTGACATTGCATTTAAATTTTTGCAGATTAAAGTTGGCTGGAAATCATGGAGCTGGAAGGAAGTTACACAAGCAAGAAGTGTTAGAAAAGAAACTGTTATTTTATGGTTACATCTAGACAGCTCAGATGTAAATTGGTGATATCTCAACACCAGTCTAGTACTGCACTTCAATTCATAGAGTTTAGGTACCATAGCAAAGAGCTCATCCAAAAAATTGCCATGAAAGTATTTATAGAAAAGCCACAAGGAGGCAACCTTATGATGGTGGGGAAAGTGATTGAAGCTGAGACACCAGATCAGGACCAATAATATTGCAGGTTCTTCTTTAGATATTATTAAGGAGCTCTAGATAAATAGCAGGAGCACTGGACCATATGTGGCAGCAATATTCTAAGAATGGACCAATGGTAGATTTATAGATGTATAAGATTCTGGAGAGAAAAATTCTCACATGACACAGTGAACCAACTTTCTTAGCAGCTGACCTAACCATAGATTTAATATAGTCTTTCCACTTCATGTCAGCCAAGAATGTTAGCTCAAGAAAGTGCAATGAGTCGCTCTCCTGGAGGTTATTATCAGCCATATTGACGGAAGTCAGAGTGGGCTCTCAGATGATTACTGGAGAGTAGTTTAATTTTAGAGGCATTAAAATTAACAAGCCATCCTTGCCCCAGTTAACAATACTGAAGGTCTTTTTGGACATCAGCTGCCAATTTGACCTTCTCAAACTGATCACTTACCAAAATAGGAGTAAATGTTTGCATCATCAGCATAGATACCAAATTGAGAGCTGATGTCATCATGAAGGTCATTAATGAAAATTAAAAACAAAGTAGGACTAAAGATGGAGCCCTGAGGGACACCTGCATTAACATGAAAGGATCTAGGTGAGTGGCCATTCAGGATTCCTTTCATTTCATGATTTGAAAGGAAAGACTGGATCAGTTCAAAAATTTGTCTGGAAACACCATAACTTTTCAGCTTGTGGAGAAGACCTGTATACCAAACCCTGTCAAAAGCTTTGAAGATGTCTAAAGCTACAACCCAGGCTTCACTATTCTTATCTAGAGCTTGATACTCATTCTACAATTATCGTCAATACATCAGCAGTTGACTTGAAGAAATGAAAGCTACATTGCTTGTCTAAAAAAAGTCCCTGCCATGTGATATGCTTAACAAATTCAGCATTGAATAGGGCCTCTAGTAGTTTGGCCAAAAAGAGGTAGAAGGCTAATACTCCATTAGTTAGAAAGATTCACCTCTGTTTTTAAAGACTGAAACAACAAGTGAAGATTTCCAACAAGCAAGAAAACTGGCAGCAACACATTTACTAAAGAAAGAACAGGAGCCAGTTCAAGAGCACATTTCTTAAGGACTATTAGAGGGATACCATCAGGTCCACATACTTTGTGGGAATCAAGCTTAAAGATGATAGCAGAAACTATAAAAAAAAGGGGGGTTATATGCATATCACTCAACAGAAGTGGGAAATTAGGCAAGAATAATCCAGATGAGTCAAGAGTAAAGTTTAAGAAGAATTTACAGGCAAAACATTCAGCTTCATCAGCAGATGTTTATATCTCAAATTGATTGAAGAGAGGAGGAATTGATCTTACACTTATTTCACTATTACAGAGCCACCAGTAATGAGTTGATAGATGCAATACAGTGTTTCATTCTCTTAGCAAACAGAAACTTAGCTCCTTTGAGGACTCGAATTACATTTATTATGAGCAGAAACCAATAGGTGTCTGTTGTGAAAAGAGCTGTAATGAGTCTAGCCAAAAATAGTTGTTCCTGTGGGCTATGGCAGCAGACCATGAAGAAGATTTGAGGTTTCACATGGTATTTCCTAAAAGGAATGAAAGCATCTATGCCAACTTTGACCTAAGAGGAAATCACAGTGGCACAATTCTCAATTTGAAGGTTAAAGATGTTAGTCTAAGTGGTGTCTCATATAAATTAAATTAGGTGATCATTCTTCTTGTATGCATGTTAGAGAATTAACTACTTGTGATACTAAAAACAACTATTATGAAAGTACTTCCAAATGTTAACAAATATTATAGCGTCTTATAAATTAGCTGACTGTGAAATGATTATTTTGACATTTAGCACTTTGCATCATTTCTAAATATTACTTCCCCTTTTATTGTATATGGAATCACCTCGAAATATAGTGTTTTATATATTAGTTATATAAGAAATTGCAGTAGCCTGGCTCTCAATTTCAGTCAAGAGTGTTTTTAGGGGTTATCATAGAAGGATATCACTACACAAAGAAATTCAAATTGCATTGGCAGGATTAACATTTTGCGTGGTGAAAATAATCACCTACAGAGTGCTAAAGATTTTAATACATTGAAATTTCATTTTAGCAATATTTTGTTCATTTTTGTGACTCTGAATTCTTTTGCAGAAACATATGTAGATACATCAAAAAGTCTTGAGATTAATGACGAAAGTATTTGTTTTACATGAATACTTTTCTTTTGACAAATCACTTAACCCTATGATCGTGTATTATATAGATGGGATACTATGCCATGAATATTTCAGATTTAAAGTTAATGTTGAATAAGACTTCATTGATCTAACCTTGCAAAAAGTACAGACTAGAAGATTCCGCAAGTGTTTAAAAAGCTAATTTATTTTACAAGAACAACATTTATTATTTGGCATTTGAATCCATTCTCTCCAGATATTTTTTTCACATAGACTATGGTAAATTTATAAGGTCTCTTTTTGCTGAGGAGGACCATATTTAAAGTTGACTGTTTTTAAGTAAAAACATAAAAACAAACAAATTGAATCTGATATCTCACTTTGTTTAACATTTTGCTTTCTGCAAAAAATAAGTTGTTTTTAAATATTAACAAATGATCATATTTTGTTATGTCATTAAATATATTTTTCTCTTCTCCATCAGTGTGTGTCATATGTAGATCCCTCCAGACAAGAAGAATGGCTTGAACAGATTCGAGAAGACCAAGCAAGAGGACTTTGCATCTTTGTTTCTTCCTCTACATCCCGCAGACAGCGGTCTCGTTGCAGCTCGGAAGTCAGTGATTAGCAATTGACTTAAATAGATGAATGACATTGTTATTGTACAGAAAGAGAGGGGGGTAAAGATGGTCAAACTCATCTCTCTATTCAAATGACTACAGCCCCACCACTCCCTCCCCAAGACTTTTTAGGAGATATTTGATCTCCACAAGTAAATGTAAACACTAGGATGCTCATCTTGGACCCACTTTCCCCACTCCCTTCTCCTACAAAGAAAAAAAACAAAACATTCCATCTTAGCAGGTTGGATTTCTTCATGTCAACTGCCTCACTCTATTATTTTCTTCTTCCTTGATTTCCTTTCTATTTTCTCCTTTCTTTCCCCCTCTCTCTCTCTCCTCCCTCCCCTCTCTCTCTCTCTCCCTCCCCCGTTTCCTTCTATTTTCCAGAGAACAATGCTGAGAAAATGTGCCAAACTTTGTGCTTTCTAGCTGCCACTACAAATCAATCTCAGAAAAGGCTAAAGCAAAGAGAAAAAAAAAACATTCAGATATTACCTGAGGGTTTTTGTTTTGTTTTTTTTTATTGCCTCTGGCTAATATCCACTTGCTAGGGTTACAATATTTGCTATGCAAGTTCACATCCTGAATTGACATTTTTGGATAAGTTTTCTGATGTTACTCATGCTTTGTTTGCACACACTGAGTTGTTTTATTGACAGTATTTCAGTCAGCTTGGTTGGGTGACAGACAAGAGATTTGGGTAGTCTGTAAAAAGTATAAATAGTTTTATTTTCTCTCTTGTTGGTACCCAAACTTTATCCTTTTAGGAAATATGAAAATGACTGTACTGTCTGCATATCAAATTTTCTACAAAATATCAGAAAACTCAGTCCAAAATAAATAAATAAAAAAAAACTTAAAGTTCAAACTGTATTAGTAAAAAAAAAAAAAACAAAAAAACTTCAAATAAAAATTGTAACTGTGATATGTTTTGGAATTCAGTTTTTAATTGAACAAATTTTAAATCAATCCACTTGTATAAAAGCAAGTAATTTTATATAGAATGACTAATCTTTATGCTACTTGAAATAACACTCTTCAGCCATATGAAAGTCAAATAAAAAAAAAAAAAATCAATCTTTTTAACTTTGGCTATCAAATAGTTAAAAATACTGAAAACACCTGATTTTAATTTTAAATGACCTGAAAAGAAATTTGTATTGATAAATTTTATCCTCATTTTTTTCTGCTTTTACAAGAAAATTGCAAGTTTTAATTTTTTGTTCTTTTAGATAGTAATTATAATGTCTTGCAACATATCCCTGTTAGATTTCTATAGTTTACTAATTCATTTATTAACATTCCACCTTTTTCCATTTTTAAACCATTTCAGTGGACAATTGTTCAGTTTCTGATTTCATTGATTGCTTTGCCTATTTTGTTAGTATTATCTTTTTTAAATTTTAAAAAGATTTGTTTTGTAACATTTTAACACCTTTAAAATATTTAAAATGTATTTAATAGTTTTTTGTTTTTTTTTTTTTTTTGTTTTTTACACCCCCCCCCCCACTTTTTTAAAAATTTTACTTGAATAACTGTTGTTGAAACAAATGACTCAGAAAATTTCTGTCAATGACTTTTTAAGTAAATATTTAAGAAATATTGAATCATTTTTGTTGCAATGACAATTTATTTAAATATAATTGTATTTGTAATTAATAAATTATACATTTTTTGTTGCCAAAGTTTATTTCTATTTTACTGCATGAAAGACCAGGTAAACTGTTATTGTTATAAGTCACACATTAACTTTTATATTTGTCGTGACAGATTAAGCTTGTCTTAGTAAACAAAGCCACAAGTATAGGTCACCCAAGGAGGCTTGAACTCCTGATTCAGTAGTATCATTACACCATGCCAAAGCAACTATCTACATTAATTTTTATAGTTATAACAAAATGTTAGATTATGGCTCAAACACAGATATTTTTTTTATTTATTTTATTGTACTTTAATAATTTGGTATGTTCAATTTGGCTGATTGCATAAGAAAATACTCATAAGATGATGGATAATGATATAAAAAAAAAAAAAAAAAAAAAACTTCTATATATTGAGAACAATTGTAGAGGAAAAGAAATATGACAAGTTGAAAGTTTTTATGTTATGCATTTCATCCTTTAGGTATAAGATATATATATATATATATATATATATATATATATATATATATATATATATATATATATATATATATATATATATATATATATATATATATATATGTGTGTGTGTATTTAAATATTTATATAATGCTCTACAATTCTGAGATATATTTAAAAAATAATGGTACTCAAATAAAGAGAAAGCAGTTTACTAAAATGAAAATATATAAAAATTGCTTTAATCACTAGATCCTCCACAGTAAATTTATAAATTTACTTCCAGGTCCTTATAACAATTCACTTTTCTTAACATATCTTATCACATTTATTTAACATTTAATAAGAAAAGTGATGAAATCACCTCGTCTATATACCCAAAATATATATTTAAAAAAAAAAAAAAAAAAAATCATAGCATCAGTATGAACATCACTTTAGTCTGAATTCCTAAAGGACAAAGGATGTCACATAAAAACTTTTTCCACTTTGTCATACTTCTTTCCCCTAAAACAAGATGTATATTAACTGGTTGTATCCATTGTGTTGGGTATCTCCTGAAAACTACCTCATCCACCCAAAACAAATTTTGTCTTTCTTTTACCTCCCCTACCCCTGTAATTGTAAAAACACTGTTTATACTACTTAATGCTTTTTAAATCAATAAATTTTAATGCAGTAACTATTGTCTATATTAGAACAATTATTACTGATTTTCTTTTTACACTTTCGGCCTAAACTGAACACTATGTAAGTGGCTACCCAAAGCAGAGAGGACCTTTACGATAGCTTTTCTCTAAGTAAGCAACTTAAATTACAATCTACAGATTCTTTAGATGAGGTAATCCATTTGATCACATTGAAATACAATGTGAACATCTATTCAGTGGCTAGAGGAATTTTAAAATAAATATAGACTTTCTGCAATGTCACCAGCCGATTTCATTTTATCACTTCTATTTAAAGTCTTTTCTGTTAATCTTGAACACAATATAGGTATTTTTCACTTATGCCTGCCATTTTTTTTTTTTTTTTTTTTTTTTTTGAGATTTTCCTCTTATCAATAATATGCACAATTGATATTGTGTAGAAATTAATGTCAATCACTATCTACTGTCCACTGGATTAATCTCTACCCTTTCTGCTCATTAATGTTTCTTCTTTTAATCCTTCCATGCCCTGTAACCCCTTGTTAGTAGCATTACTGCTTTGCTTAGGGTGAATCCAATTTTAAAAAAATAAATAAATAAAAATAAATTGTTCCTAACTTTATTAGATAACTTTCCCCACTCATCTGTTCAATAGATATTTTGCCATGTTCATATTAAACCTGTACAGATTTTAAATAGTTATGTCCTATACAGAGTTAATTTTTAGTTTTATGAATAAAACTGTAAAATTTTTAGATCCTCATAGTACAAACTAATCCAGATGGGTCAGAATTCCTATATAGAATTGAGTAGGATCTTATTTGCATAAGTATAAATATTGTTTACAATTCTTGTTATGTGGAAGCTATGCCAGAATACTGGTCAAATGATCACTCTCAGCTGGGCCCATGGGAGAGAAAGTCTGATGTCACAGGAGCCTAAAACTTTCTCTGACCTCAGAATAGACATCACTGAGGAAACATTCTGGTGTGCAATATATGCATATGAAATGAACACTGCACATTTTTAATGATGAGAAAAAGCACTTAAAACCTATTTTCTTCTTTGAAAAACAAAGTTCATAGTATTATAATTATTAGACCAATTATATTAATTATTAGTAGTAGGACACGCAATGAAAATTTAATTTACTCTACTACAGAATTAATCAATAAGTAGTACCCTAAGCCCTCAGTAATAAAAAAAAAAAAAACATTTAAAACCTTTATTTGCATTAATAGTTTGTATATTTTGATGAACTATTTTTACTTTTAAAAAGACATAAGCAATAATTTACATTCAAATAAATTTCCTTATTTACATTTGGACTAGTATCCTCATCTTGGTTGTTATCACATTTTGGCCATTGTGCTCTCCAGCCTTCTTCAAATGTTTGTCAATTTGAGTAACCTTCAGAGAATTTTGAAGTGAATCCTTTACTCATCTTTATCATAACATTTTGGTTGATGCCCTCTGACCTTCTTCAGGGAATTTCAAACTGAAGCCTTTATATAATCTATGAAGGTAGTGTTCTTGTTCCACTGTACATACCTAGGGATATCTTGTCTTTGTTAATTGTCCTTCAGTACTACTCTGTTATTGCTTACCCTGTTTTCACTGAGTCAGTCTGTACTACCTAGCCCAGGGAGTGAACTCACAATTACTATGCCACCAAATTCATAAAACAATTTTTTAATCCTCTAGGCAGTCTTGAAGCTGAGAGCCTTAAACCTAATGTTCTTATTGCCTGCCTGATGTCTTGCTTGACCTCCTTTGCCTGTTGTTTCTCTTTCTTACTATTGCTGTTGAAGCCTTTGCTGTCAAGTTTTGGCTCTCTTGCCATCAGCTCTTTATGCTAGACTATAAATAGATGATATGGGAGCCATTGATAAAGAAACTATGGTAAAGAGAGGGCAAGCTTGACAGCAAAGGCCTCAGCAGCAGCAATAAAAAAAAAAATTAAAAAAAAAAGTATCAAGTGAATGAAGTCAAGTATGACAGCAGTGGGAGCAGCAGGCTGACAATAAAACTGTTAGTTTCAAAGCCCATAGTTCTAGACTCAAGATTGTCCCAAGAGACATTAACATAGAGGAATAAATCCACTTGTTTGTGGATTTGATGTAATTTTGAATCTGTTTTATTGTCAGTTGTTTTATCTAAAAACTGCTTAAGATGATTTTTTTTTTTCCTAATTAATCTTTGTAAATACTCACTTGAGTAATTTGTTCATTTTTAGATAATTTAATACTTACATTCTTTACATCTATACCTCTATATAGCAATCTCTGATTTGTCTTGATTTTAAAATCAAATTGAATATTTTTTTCAGTTTACAGATATTAGAAATACCAAAACTGTAAAATATTTTTCACTAAATGTATTTGATAGCAACTCTTGCTAGTTAATAGTGCATGCTCTTTGAGGTTTATTTCTCAAATTAATCTTTCTCTAGATGCTTTCCTGCAGGATTAATACAATAAATAAATAAATACAATTACAATAATAAAATTTGTCACTTAGCTGATTGTTATATTCAGCGACTCAACTCAAGTTTCATAGACACATGAAATGAATTTGTTAGATTTTTTTTTTTTTTTTTTTTTTTATCAAGAATAGAGTTCACCCCCAAGCACAGCAGTAAAGCCACCAAGAGATAAGGGGTTACTGGGTGTGGAAATTTTAGAAACAAGAACATTGCTAAAAAGTGTAAACAGAAGAGTAATCAGGAGGGCAGTAGATATTAATTGACATTCCATTTAAATTTTTGTAGATTAAAGTTAACTGGAAGGGAGCTCCACAAGTGAGAAGTTTGAGAAAAGCTGTTAGCATAGAATTTACAGTTACATCTAGCCAGCTTAAGTGTAAATTGATGAGACATTGTCACCAGTCTAGTACTGCTCTTGAATTTGAAGATTCTAAGCAGTATAATGAATAGCTCTCCTAACGATTAATATAAAAGTATTTATAGAAAAGGCAAAGGAAGGCAACCTTATGGCGGTAGGAAAGTGACTGAAGTTGAGATGCCAGATCAGTCAATAATATTGCTGATTATTCTTTAGATTTCATCAATGAGTTCTAGATAACAAGAACACCACACCATATATAGCATAACTAAAATGTATTAATTCCTTTGAAATTATTTTGTTTCTGATATGAAAATACAGTTAGCAAACAGTTGCTTTTTATCACAATTCTGGTAGCTGTCTTATTGATAAGGTTATGAAATTCTCTAGCTGTAGTCATTCAAATCTAAAAAAAAATATATAGATTCTATATAATCCCTGATAATTTGCCACCTTTATTTATATACATACCCTTGGACCTCATCAACTGTAATTGAGATCATAATCCACAACTCCTCACTGCAGTTTATTGTGAACGTTATAATCTGTTTTATGGCATTCTATAGTACGTCCATCACTAGAGCTAAAGCTTTAATTTATTTTCCTAAACTGTTTGCCAACCACAGCTAGAGAGACCAGTCTTCTCTGTTATTTAACTCTATAGTTTGGTGTTAAGAGATGAATTCATAACTTCCCCAAGATCCTTCAGGACACTGGTGATCATGGCTCTCCACAATTTCCTGTTCTTTGTAGATCTTGATAAAGTTTTTCTTTTATCTCTTGTAATCCGTTCTAACAATTTACACAAGCTCATTAGGTAGATTATGCATTGTTTTCCTCTGTTCCTCTTGCTTTCATTTTGTCCTGTGAGTGTCAGATTTTCCAAGCCCTCTTTCCTCATTCTTTGATGTTAAGTATAAATGTCTTCTTTGTTTCCATTTTCTATAAAACTTTTTCATTGCTCCCATATTCAGTTTATTCCCAAGAATATTTGTGCAAAATTGAATGTAACTAGAACTTGGCTTGCTGATTTCCTCATTGTGAACTGCTAACCATTACACTACCTGCACATTTTTATATATATATATATAAAAAGAGAGTGGATGTGCTAGCACTATTAGTAAAAAAAAAAAAAATTTCCGTTTCTTAGATGATGTAGTGTCAATTTTTGACTAGTATTTCACTTTTTTTTTTTTTTATTATTACAACTTATCATTCTTCGGTAGTCATTTGTAGACAATATCACTCAGAAATGATAAAATGAATTTTCAAGATTATCTACAAAGGCTTATTCTTAATTTCTGATCACCATTACTTAGTAACAGCCATAGCAGAATGGTTTGAATATCACAATATATAAAAAAAAAAATAAATAGGTTGAAAGAAATTTAACCATGTCTTCATCTAAAAAAAATAAAATTCCAGAGAGTATAAAGTTTGTTGCATTTTATTTTTTTAGTTTCCATGGTTAAGTAGGTACTAAAGTGCATGTAGATGGTTTCATTTAATTAACTTTTTATGAAGGTAACCAGCATTTTTTTTTTTCTTGTAACATAGGATAAGTTTTCCAAGGAAAGGGAAGCTTTATTCAGTGAAACCAATCTTGTACAATGACCAGGCGTCAAGCTAACGGATGGCGTCCTTGACAGGCGTCAAGCTAACGGATGGCGTCCTTGACAGGCGTCAAGCTAACGGATGGCGTCCTTGACAGGCGTCAAGCTAACGGATGGCGTCCTTGACAGGCGTCAAGCTAACGGATGGCGTCCTTGACAGGCGTCAAGCTAACGGATGGCGTCCTTGACAGGCGTCAAGTTAACGGATGGCGTCCTTGACAGGCGCCGTTAACGGATGGCGTCCTTGACAGGCGCTGATGGCGTCCTTGACAGGCGCAAGTTAACGGATGGCGTCCCTGACAGGCGTCAAGCTAACGGATGGCGCCCTTGACAGGCGTCAAGCCTAACGGATGGCGTCTCTTGACAGGCGCAAGTTAACGGATGGCGTCCTTGACAGGCGTCAAGTTAACGGATGGCGTCCTTGACAGGCGTCAAGCTAACGGATGGCGTCCTTGACAGGCGTCAAGCTAACGGATGGCGTCCTTGACAGGCGTCAAGCTAACGGATGGCGTCCTTGACAGGCGTCAAGCTAACGGATGGCGTCCTTGACGTTCCATGTATAAGCCAACTTCATGTATTTTGCATTAATTTTAACCTTTTTTAAAAAAAAAAAAAAAAACTGTATAGTGCAACCCCCTGTATATCAACACAAACCTTTCATTATAAAGTTATTTTATCCTATTCCTATTTTCACAATCATCTACTAGTTTATCTCACCTTTCGTCTGGCGTACTGTTTTTATTTACAAATTGAACTTTTTGTACAATTACTGTTTTCATAAAACTTGAAAGCAAGAAATTCACCTTTTCAGGTTCATAGTTTTTTATATTAATTTTATTTAAATCATCTTTTTATGATCTTAAGAGATCAGTTAGTAAAGTATAGAATTTTATTTTGTATTTCAAAATGTAAAACTAGGAAAATAAATTGAAGATTCCTACTTTCAATAACACTTAGCCCAAGCATATACAATTTTTTTTTGGTTGACCGAAATCAATCCAGGCATTTCAAACATGAAACAATCTATGGCATAAAATATAATTTGACTTTATATATTTATCAGTCATGTATCTTTATTTCCCCTTAGTAATGAGATATTCCATTATGGTAACAGGGGTCATTTTTCAACACTCAATAAATACCTTGTTACCATAACAGAATATTTCGTTTTTAAGTAGGGAGATTGGACTACTAATATATTTTTTTTTCTTTTAAGCTCTTTTTGGATATTGTTATTTTTAATGCTTTTTCAAAAACAATCTTTCTTACATGGCTAGTTACTCATGATGAAAATATGACTAGAGCTTTTTGAAAGTTATCTTAAATATTACTTATGTATGTATGTAAAAACAGGTGCTTAATAACTACTGAGTATTAGTAAGTAATAAGAATATGTAATTACAAGGACACTTAGGTAAGAAGACAATATGGGGTAATGTCATAACATATTTTTTTTTTCTCCTCCTCCTCTCTCTTTCTCTTTCAGTATAGAAATACCTTCAAGATACTTAAATTAAAATTTAATAAAATATTTACCGGTGATTACCTTGAACTTACCTTATGCACTACTAATTAAACTGTCACCTAATCAGTTAAACAAATGGCATGTCTTTCACAACAATGAAACTTTTCTCTCTTCACAATGTGTTGTTTGTTTTTTTTCAGAGCACTTAGTGGTTAACATGATTTATAAAAAAATAAAGCAAATAATTTTCTTTCTTTTTTAAATATTCATGATTATTTTGGAATGATGTCTGCATAAATCTTCATGCTAACTTTTGAAAAAGTTATCTTAACTCACTTATTAAACAATATTTTAATATCATTCACTTGAACCAGAAAATAAGTTGTAAATTTTAGCTGTTGAAAATTGATTGGTTAATTAATGGAAATGCTTTCTTACTATGCATCTTGTAATGAACTTCTTGCTTTTTAACTTTACAAAATAATTGTTTAAACCTTTTTATTCTTTGCCTAATAATATAGCTGCTGCCTCACTGTAGTTATCAGATTTATGATTTATTTATATATATATATGCAAATGTCTCAATTGTCATGGGACAGGTAGCAAAAACTATAATTGTTCTAAACACATAGTAAATAATTACAACTGCTGTAAATATCTAGTCATTACTAGAACTGATACACAATGATATACCATATTTCCTGCACATAGGTGTGTGTTTTTGTTTTTTTTTGGAAAGCCTAATAAAATGAAATCACTGACTTTTAGAATCCAGTAGTTAGGCTTAGTTAAGCTAAGTCTCACAGAGGTTACTTAACTGACAACCCTGACAACTAAAAAAAAAAAAAATATAGGTTCATCTTATATGGTTGGGAGATATACGTGTCTACTGGTAAGAAACAAAATGTATACTTATTTTAGTATAAATTATAGCTTCGTTATTATATATCAGGCACCATTTTATCAATACTAGCACTCAGTGTGTGATTCAATACTAATATATATATATGTATGTATGTATATATTTTAAAATGGTCAGCAATTTTTCAGTTATACAAGTTTAGTTAAAAACTAACAAAAGTTCTTTAATGGCTTTTTTTTTTATATCTCGTATCTATTTTGGGTTTCTGGTATATATTTACATATAAACTGTCCAGTGTTTGAGTACTTACCTTATGCTATCATTACACTTTATCAAAGACTATTGTTTGTTTGGGGTTTTTTTTTTCTTAGTTTCAATCATTGCATTTTGGTATGTTCACTTTTGTTTTGTTTTGTTTTTAACATGTTAGTGGATTGTTTGCTTTTGTTTTTTTTATTCTTCTAATATGTTTAGTGGTTTCTTTACAGTTTGTGATATATGGTAGCCAAAAGTCAAGAACATGATCCAGAATATAGAAAAAATAAATAAACCCTTAAAGAAAACTTGTGTGGATGTATGTAATTTTTTTTTTTCTCTCCTACAAAATATAGCTTAGTCTTGCACTGTCGTGAATCCCCTATAAGGTTCAGTCATTATCTGAATGAACTGTCCTTGAGACTAGCTTGTTAACCATTACACTATAAAAGAAATCTCATTTGGTTAGTTTTTGTAACTGTGATTGCAGCAGTTTCACTGATATTAAATTTTTGTTCAAGTAGATAGCAAGTTGTAAGAGGTGGGGAAAGAATCCAGAATTCTTGTAGACAACAAGATTAAGACATTTTTGTAAATGACATGAATGAAGATTTCCAAAGTCTGGTACGGTGCCAAAAAAATAAAAGTCGGATGTTAAGTTTTAAAGATTCTATTTGTTTTTTTAAATCATCCTCTGATAAAATGAATATTTATTTTAAGATCTGACTGCAAACTTTATTTTGTTTTTTATTTCTTATCTAATTTTCTGGAATAAAACCTATACAAGTTTTATAAGCTGTTTTAAGGGGCTGAAGGATGACAGTTTTATTTTGAAAATTAATGGCAGTAATTAATTTTTATTTATTTACAGTTCAGCTCAATGTCATAGATGGAGGTTCCAAAAGACAAATGTAGTCTTCTGTTTGGTTTTTAGTTCCAGCAAAAAACTGAGGGGTGAAGCCTCCTCCCAAGTGCCATAGATGAAAATGGTATGTGTATGAAACATTCTTGTAAAATAAGATTAATGCTCAAATTTTCCCACACCAGTTTTTCCTCATTCTTAAAACAAAACTATATAAAGAATTTTTCTATTCTTCACATTTTAAGTGCTCCAACTGCTTGCATTCAGGCAGAATTTAACGTTAATGATTACCATTAATTAACTGATTTCCAAGACCTTTTAACTTTCTGTTAATGTCTTCCATATATCTGTGGTGAAAATGGATTTTAATAATTTCAGAAAAGATTTAATCATATTATTCTATCACAAACTGCATAAACTTTTAATACAAATTGTGAATACCACAGAAAGCATCCTTAAAATATAGAAACATTTTTGGCCCTGAAACTCTGTATATTGTTATGGTTTATTAAAAAAAAAAGCTCAGCTTTAAGGTTGTAATCCCCCAACTTCTTACTCTTTAAGAGCCATATCTATTTAGGACATAAATTGTTCTTGGAGAAAATGGTAGTTTTCTATCACCTTTTTCAATGTTTTGAATTCAGTTTTCCTACTACGAGAGATGCCCAGTCTGCCCTGCTATTTAACATTTCTCTGCAGAGGGAGGAAGAATGGATTCAGAAGGAAGGCAAAATGTTTCAGCTGGAATTTGAACACTGTTCATTTTCAAAACCTTTAACCTCTCAAGTTTGTAATGAGGGTTTAAAAAAAAAAGTCTAGGTTTCTAGGTAAATTTTTATTTCTATAGTATGGAATTACAGATTTTTAGCAGAAATGCTAATATTTAAATATTCCAACACATGCTGTTAGATGATTTTCTATGTGATGTTTTTTTTTGTTTGTTTTTAGACTGCTTAAAAAGTTCTGTCTTCTTTCATTTGTTTTGATTGAATCATTTTCTATCTACGGCTTAACCAGTTGCAGGTTAAAGCCAGAGAATATTTTTAGATTGTAAAAAATTTTTTTTGAGATGGTAAGATTTATATCAGTAAAGCATTATTAAGTATATAGCTGGGGGGGGGGGGGGAGAAGAAATGGATACAAACCTTTCCCAAGGGTAATTGCACATAAGAAAAACCCAACGGTAATTGGAACTCTTCAACAATTAGCAATAAGTCATTATCCATTACACCACCCACACATCCAGGCTTATAGCACCTGATATTCCCAAGTGATTAAGACATAAGCCTTGTTTTGATTTCTTTTATTTTAAAGTGTAAATATTTTTATTGCTGTGTACACATATGGGAAAAAATACTTTGTGCATTTTTATATGTTGATGTAAAAAATTGTCTCTTTTTGCTGATTTATGTATCTAATGTAGGTATTTTTTTTTCACATCTATATAAAGTGCTCCTCTCTCTCAAATATATATATATATATATATATATATATATATATATATATATATATATATACACAAATAAAAGGAAGAAAAGCAAGGATAAGGAAAATATATACACATATATATTACACAATGTAAAGTGGAGAATTGAAAAATATAGCAAAAAAGAAAAACAGTTAGATGCCCCTCCCTATATATATTCTTTATCCTTTCTCTTCCTCCCCTTTGTGATTTACACTGATATCACAGGGAAACACTGGTTCTTGTATGATCATTGAATTTAAGCAAAGTTGGTTTTGGTCAGCACCTAGATTGGTATACCAGGTGCTGTAAGCTTTAATGTTTGGGTGGGTGTAATTTACTTATGTGCAAATACCCTTGGGAAATGTATGAATTCATCTCCCAAGCTATAGGTTAATTAGTAAAACTTGTATCAGTAAATCTTTGTAAAATGTTTTTTTGAAGATAATCTAAAATATATTGCCTAGCTTTAATAACCTGTAAAAGAAAAGTTAAGCCATTGTAAATAATCAATCAATCATTTTTCCCCTTTGTTGTATATTTCTGTAATTATTATACAGATCATTGGAAAAAAAAAAGTGCAAAAGTATTGAACCTTTGCATGATTCAGCATATCTACTTATGAAGCACCTTTAATAAAATTCAGGTTCTTTTAAACCTGTATAACAAAGCAATAGTAATATTTTGATCAAATGTCTGAAATTATTGTTTGTTTGTTTTTAAATTTAAAGAAATGTTCAAAAGATTCCTAAACAAAATTTAAGGAGTCAACAACTTTTCTTTTTTGCAGAAGGAAAGATAAAATATCCAATAGCCAAATTACCACTGTTCTAAATTAACACATCAGGTGCTCCTGTTTTAATTCTCTCACAAGATGACTGAACAATTTTCTCTGGCTGGTAATTAGTCTTTCACTTGTATAGGTGAATAAAAATAACTGCATCAGAGTATTCTTAGTCTTTGACTAATTTCTAGTGTGCTTGTAAAATCCTTATGCCTCTGCACTAGTCACATTTAGCTTTTCAATTTAAAAAAAAAAAAATCATACTGTAAACATTTTAGCTGTTTTATTTTTTTTTTTATGAATTCTTTTCAAAAACAAATAAAATTGTTTGATTTAGGCATTCCCTCCCCCCAAGAATTTTGAACCATTAAAAATTGAGTTTTTAACTACAAATTTTATTTCTTTAAAATCAAACAATTTTAACCCTTTCTCATTCAACCCACCATAACATACCCCACATATACTCTGCCACCCCCATCGCAAATAATGCGACGTTGACAAATGATATTTATGGTATTGGTTTATTTATTTGGAGTTTTAGCATTCAACATGCTCACATGTTGAATGCTAAAACTCCAAATAAATTATTTCTTTGGAGTCACTAAGTTTTTATGAAGCTTTACAGCAAATAAAACTAGTTTTGTTGACTAGTTATATGGAGAGGAGAGAGTAAGACTATATATATATATATATATATATATATATATATATATATATTAAATAAATTAGTTATATTATGATCAATAAGGTTTTAAAAAATCTAGGGTTTAAGCATTGATATTCTATTTTTCAGTTATGCTTTTAAGCCTTATGCTTATATTTTACAAGCTTATTAGATGCTATAATAGTAATAAAAATCTGCTTGCAGCAATCTTGTCATGATGTCTTCATAAAATAGCTTTCAAAGTAATTTTCTGTTTGATAATCTATTGTTTTAAAAAAGATATTGATAAAGACAAAAAATACTTAAAACCATAACATTTCACATGGAAATAATTAGAGCATTTTTTTTTTTTTTTTTAAAAAAAAAAAAAAAAAAAAAAACAAACACAAACACAACAGAATAATTACTTAACTTGCTATACATGTCCATATACCTGGAAAAGTCTTTTTAATTATTACTATTATTATTATTGGTGGAAGTGGAGCTATCTTCCATGTACCCACCTTTGATTAAACATCTGATCTTTCAATTTGCTATTAAAACAACAAAGGTGATAATCCTACTCTGGTGATATTAAACAAAACAAACAAAACAAAAATCTGTAACCCAAACCACTACATAGCATCATCAGTCATGTTGTTTACTGTTGATTTGTTTAAAAAAATAAATAAATAAATAAAAAAAATTTAAATGCGTTATATTTATTATTTAAAGAGGGGAAAATGGCAAATATTGCATTACAATGTAGTAGAAGTGTTTATTTACACTATTTATATTCAGACTGTTCTTTGTTATCATGTTTCAGCTATTGTATCCTCCAGACTTCCTCAGGTGTGTATTGATCTCTGTAACCTACAGGGAATTCTGAATTGAACCCCTTATTTAATCTATGGGGGTAGACTGTTCTTGTTCCACTGTCCATGTCTAGGGATATCATTGTCTTATTTATAGTATTGCTCAGTTATTGTGAATCCCAGTGCACACTACCCAAACCAAAAATTGAACTCAGAACCACTATGTACCAAAATTCATGATCCAACACTAATCCTGTAGGACAATTTGCTGTAATGAAGTTGGAGCTTTAAACCTAACCTGCCTGCTGATTAATGCTGCAAAACATTATTATTGTTGTTGGTGTTGTTGTTGTTCTTATCCCAAAGATGTGGACGATAGTCTGAATATAAGTAGTGTAAATAATGATAACACTTGTATCTGATCTGAATGTCCAGAGGTGAGGTGTTGGAATTCTTATATTTTATAAATTGAAGTCTTGTGAAGGAGACAACACTTTATGTAAGAAGAGCCAACAATATGGGTGACTTAGAAATATTCTGTATAGGATTAAAAATCTTAAGTTCTGAATTAAGAGGTGGTTCCATGCTTATCAAAGCCTCCTGGTCAGAGGGCTTGCTGCCGAATGTAGTTTATCATCATACCCAGGATGAAAAATTAAAGACACTAACATTATATTTGCATCATGTACAGTAAGAGTAACAAAAAAGAAAACAATGGGTACATGGGTGGAAGGTAGGTTTAATGGTTAAGTTAACAAGCCCATCTAGCCTATCACCTGTACTATAGTGAGGTTGATCTTCACTGGGTGCAGCTCTGCCTACTTGTGAAAATCAGAATCTCAAATGTTGATTTTCTCAATGATAAAATCATTCCAACTTTGGAAATGGATGCTATTTAATCACCATAATCTCATTTGCGATTTAAAAAAATATATATAAACTGGTATCTAGACAAGGCTACAATTTAAGTACGAAGATGGAATTGGCTTGGAACCCTTGCTACCCATTGTGTGATCCCAAATGTTATGAGTCACTGCTTTTAGTAGGTTCCATGCAACAATCACAAACTAAACAGGAAGCCAGATGGTACACTTGTTAGTATTAACCAAAAGAAAAAGCTGTTTATTATATAAAGTGCATATTAGAAAAAAAAATGATTGAGAAAAAATATATATAAAGACTTACCTGTGAAAAGCTAATAATAGTAATATGCTGCCATTTTTGATGACATAAGTAGTAGATAAATAATTCCATGAATAAAAACAAAAGGAAAACTTTTTTTCTTACAGATGCATGTCAGTTTCTGATGGACTTTATCAAGGCAAATGTAAGGATTTTATTTTGCAATAAGTATTTATAAACCTAAGTAAAAAAAATATTAGGTATTCAACATTTTTAAATTTAAGAACATTTGAATATTCTTCAGGCTAACTGGGAAGGCAAAGCAAATTATGGAAGATGCTAAGTGATGTAATTTATTGTCTAAAAAAATGAAAGTGAGTAAATGTTGAATATTTTTTAATTGTTTATACATATTTATTTTAAATTATAGGTTTTGATTTAACTTTTAATTTTATGGCCATGTATATTGTCTTGGGAAAAGAATATATTTTAGGAAAGGAGATATTTGAAAAGATCTGCGGCACATTTACATTTTGGCAAGATTCAGTAGCAGCACTCTCAAGAACTTTCCATCTAAGCAAACTCAAGCAAGTGTACCATTCTTTAGGTTATGGTATTTGAACTTATTTCTATGTATGATAAGGAATTTGATAAATTATATATAAGATCCATTTTTTTTGTGTTTATAAACTTTTGTTTTTTAAATTTCTGCACCAATATATTGTAAGGAACAGTTGTGACAGTTTATCTTATGTATACCTGCTTCAGAGTTATTGTTATGAATATTGTTGGTTCTGATGATATCCAAAATAGTTTTGAATGTGGTTGTAATTATTTTTTGGCAATTGTTAAGATTGTATAAATTGTTTTGGATAGTAGATGTTAAAGAGTTACTAGATAATATTATATGCCTGTTTTTATCTAGTCTGACATGCCCATTTTTTTGTAGTTGTAGATTTTTTATGCCTTTCTCTTAGCATTGCAGTTGAAATAGTAAGAATATTGGAGTTTTTTTTCTTAAGGTATTTATATATATATATATATATATATATATATATATATATATATATATATATATATTCAGGTAAATATTGGGGGCTGCAGATTCTTAGTGCTCTTAAATAAAATCCTGTAATTATTCCAGATTTTATGGTTTTTCCTCTGCATTCTATTATATCTGTAAAGAAAAGTATTCTTTTTGTTTTGTTTTTTTTTTTTAATAAAAATATGTTAGTGAGATAAAACTGAAATTTTTCAGAAAGGAAAAAAATTTATTTTAGAAAAAAATTATTTACAAGGATTAGTTTTTAGCAAAAAAATGTTTTCATTCTATTAATATTGATGTAGTCTCATGAGTGGTGGAGAGTCGTGTACTGTATAAGGCCTTATGCCACATGCGCACAACGATAAAGGTTTCACATAAAGGAACAATTTCTATTCCCTACTAGCCTGTGAGTTGAAAGAAAAAAAAACTATAGTTAAAAAAAAAAAATTTTGAATGCTAATAGGAAAGAAATTAGAATTAGTAGAAAATAAAAAAAGAAAGTGGTTAAGTTCAATGAAATTAACAGCTTTTTTTTCTTCCTTAATGGAATACATTAAAAAAATAGATATCTATCTTTAGTTAGTCACTCGTGGAATCTTAAAGTCGACAATACCAATTTGTTTCTGGGGTATGTCACTGTTGAATTCTTCTTTCTCCATGCGTTTACGACGGACGAGGAAGACGAGGACAGCACACAACACCAAAAGTATAATGACAACAGCTGCCATACATGTGACAAGTGTCACAAACTCGCTCTTCTGGAGACAATCTTCAGGGTCTTTGAGAGCTGCAAATGGTAAAAAAAAATAAACCAATAAAATGAGTAAGAAAAACATTCAGCTGGATTCTCAAATTTTTCAGTGTACAAATTGGAGTAATTTATCTATATGCCTGCTCCAATGGAATATGGCATAAAGCCATGTTTAAAGCAAGAGTTGCACTCGTTGATCTAGGGACAAAAAATGCTCAAGAATAAATAAATAGTGTTTATTATTTTTGTTGGCAATCAAAGAAAATTTATAAATTCACTTTCATATGTTTAGATTTTCATACAATTCTAATCATCACTTTTAAAACAAACATTGCTGAAGGAGTGAAGGTAGTTAAAATAATAGTGGTGTCAAGGGAAAACCATCCTTTTGACACTCAGTTTTTTTTGGTGGGGGGGTTTCGGAATGAATTTCTAAGTTTGCCATGATCGTTACCAATTCAACAATTACTCAAGTACTTGTAAAATTATTAATAATTAAATTCCAAATAAATTTTTGAGCTTTTTTTATTTATTTTTTTTTTTCCTTTAAAAAAGAATTATATCGATAAAGAGTTGATGTTTGACTATCTGTTATGCTTACAGTTTAAGACAATTACTTACCAGACATATTCTGAATGCTCAATTCACGAACATACAAAGTCTTTGAAAGAGTCTGTTTTTCAGAACCATTGGGTTTGCCACTGACGCTGACCAAATCCCTACGTTTTCTGCCAAAAGCATTGCCAGACTCTGAACAAGCAAGCTATAAAAACACATTCAAAATAGAACAAGTATTATACATAAAACATATAGTATTACACATGATATAGATACGACACACAAGTTTAGGGAAGTTAAAGGAAGAAATGACCTCTTCAAAGTAACAGTTTATGCATGACATCACTCATACAATATGCCTATATTTGAAATAATCTGAATTCTAGCATTCACAAAAATTAAAAATGTCAGTATGTAGGCAACAGAATCTTGTCTAACACACTGGTAACATCTAGTTCTTGATAATGACAAGTTTGAAAGTACTTGGACAGAAAAGAAAACATGATTTGTAGTTTATGCACAATTTTGATTCCCAATGTGCAACACCTTATTTGAAAATCGAAAAAAAATGCAATAAAAAATATTAAATGGTTGAATTTAACAAAACTTTAAATGAATTCTTGCAACACTCACTGCATTTCATATATATATATATATATATATATATATGTATGAAGAAATATTCTCTTATGCTATATTTATGGGATCAAGTACTCAATGTCAGAGATAGTGTGTGTAAATATAAAAGTGAACATTGAAGTCAACACTTAGAGGCGATTGACTGTTTCATGCTAGATACAATCATCAGGCCACGTGGCCTGATGATTGCATCTAGCATAAAACAGTCAGTCGCCTCTAAGTGTTGACTTCAATGTTCACTTATATGTGTGTGTGTGTGTGTGAGAGAGAGAGAGCAGATAGATAAATGATAATGATGGTTGTCAATTCCAGCATGAATGTCAAGCAGTACAGCATGCCATTTCCAAATTTCTGGGAGAGTGAATTGCATCATGGTGCTGTTTTTCTCACAGATGGTGCCCAATTGACCCTACTATACTGTGCAGTCAACAATATAAAAACAATGTGCATGCACAAAATTAAAAATATAAAATGGTGACAATTTAACCATCATACCCTGTATAATGGCATCAATGTTTTTTATTATAGTTGCCATTATTAGGAATCACTTCTTTGGATACTTGAACCTCTAAATAATTTTATCAAGACCAGAAAGGGAATATTGGTCAGTTCCAACCCAGATACAGCAATGATATTCCATTTTTGGTCTGCTTTAACTCTTGTAGCAGGATACTTTCGGAAATGGTACAAGAAATTAACCATTTTAGCAATGGTCCATATATACCAAGACGATCATATGACAATTTAAGCCGCAAATAATAATCAATTCAGGAAGAACACAGAACACAAATAGAAAGTTTAAAGGAGTATTATTCATTTATACAAATATTGTTTGAAATAATAGTTCTTGCTGCAAACAAATTGTTCTGTTTGCGGCTATGTATTATATAATGAAACATAAGTCCACTTAACTGAAGTCCTTTGTGTTGTTTAGAATGTTTTACGTACTCATTAGTACAGCTCTCATGTCCTAACTGTTGTTATTGAAGTAGTGACAATTTTTACATCCTGTCTCTTGCAGATCTTGGCGCCAACATATTCTGGCTAGTGATTGGTTGGTTTGAAAAGGTGTATTGACCAAGCAAATACACTATACATGATCACTAGGGAATGCAGTTGACCAAGGGAGATAACTCACCTAATATATATTTTCTTATAATCCTTAACCCTACACCATGCTTAGATCTTCAATTACTGGAATCAAACAATTAACACACAAAAGTCTGTTGCTGGAATTGTACTAAGAATTTTTTTTTTTTTAAGAAATTTTTACTTTTTGTCTTTGCATTAACTTAAGTTTATTATTTAAGATACTGAAGTAAGTATAATGTTTATATCACATATAAATTGAATATTTTTCTCTGTTATTGTCCTTCAACAATGAATGACAACATTAAGTATAAAATTATTTTTTATGATTAATTTATGTTTTTCTTTAACATAAGTATTTTTTTAAAAAGTATATTGGATTTTTCTGTCCTTCATAAATACATAGACATTAAAATTTAACATTTTTCACTGTGAAATTAATGGTTTGGTTTGGTTTACAGCATATCAACCTCAATGGGTTATTTAATGCCAACAAAATTGTTATTGCTGGTAATATTTTTCAAAAATGTATTGCTGGTAATAATTTTTTTAGAAAGTAATTCTGGTATTAAATCATATTTTTACACTTTCTTAGTGTTTTGACACCTTTTGGGGGGGTTAACTATTTACCCATAGCTGGAACCCTAACTGGTGCTACCACCCCAGGTCAGGGTGGACCTGGGAACACCAGCAATTAAAAGGGGGTTCCATGCTCCTTAAAACATCCTGATCAGAGGCCTTGCTGTTGGACATAGTTTATCATCTTACCCAGGACAGGCAAAATTAATGAAAAGTGACACTTAAAGAAATTATCATAAAGGTAATTTCAAAAATCAAATTCGATAAATTTAATATTTTACAACTGTTCTTAAAAATATACTTCAGAAATGTAAAAGACAACATTATTGTCTTGTCAACATTATCTTTCATTCTTTTACATTTTTTTTGTGAATATTTTAAACAACAAAATAAAAAAATAAAAAAATGTCATTAAGAATTTCATCACAAAGTTAATTTAATTTTTTCTTTATGCTATTATTCTTCATAAAAAACAAATATTTTGATTATAAAATTCATTTTTTAATGAATAATTTGTGCTTTCTTTATAACTGGTAAAGTATATTGAAACTGTCCAAGAAAATAAAAAATAAAATTAACTTTTGCACTGCTAATTTTCCTATTTTATTAAAAAGACATTTGCTTATTTGGAAAAATCTGAATTAAAATTTAATTTAATATTTTTTCTATGATTTTATTTTTCAGAACAAAAAACATATTGACTTAAAAATTTAAAAAAAAATAATTATTTACAAGTATTAAAAAAAAAATATGTTGAATTTTACTAGCATTGTTAAAATAAAAATGTAAAACAAAATTAACAAATTTAATATTTTTACAGAATATTCTTTAAAAATATACTGTAAAAATATTAAACTGGTTAATTTTGTTTAGATAATCATATTTTATAGGGGAGGAAGTGATTGATCCACAACCTTGTAAAATACAATTATCCAAAAACTTTAATGAGGGAGGTTCAGTTTGCTATGTAACTTCAACATAAAATGGAAACTGACTAGAGAAACAATTTGGAAATCTTTGGTACCACATAATATTCTCAGTAATTGCTATTTTGTAGTAATTTACATTTCCACATGTCCACGCCTAATCGTGCACCCAAGTTGCATGGTTGCCAGACCTGGGTTAAGGATCACCTTGGTATATACAAATTCAGACTGACAAATGAATATAATCTTAAAGTATTAGTTTTGGCTAACCACTGGACCATTTTTCTTCCTTTAATTCTCCATAAAAGTGCTACTTCTAAATATATTAGTCAGTCATGCATGCAAAATGTCCAGCCTTAATGTGAAGGTGTATTGAGCAGAATTTTTATATATTGATCAAAGTTCTGCCAAAAAAAAAAAAAAGTTGATGTTTGATCTATAGATTTTTAATTTGGTTTTTATGTTCCAGTAAATAGCTGACTCCTGTTATCTTTTACCTTTACAAGAGCCAAATCATGCCAAAAATGAAGTACTGATGCCACATATAGGCAGAAGCTAGCCAATCTTTACTTTCCAATTTCAATAGAGTCCAAAAGCATCTATGCGTCCTTGTGGGTAACAAATTATTTCCCAATCTATAAACTATTTCTCACAGATAAAAAATTACAAGCCACTTTGCTGCTCTATCACAATTTTCATTAAAAGTATTCAGATGAACTACATTCTTTTGCGCCACTTGTTCTAATCTTCACAGCTAAGACCCACTATGCCATGTACATTGTAGTGAATCACCTTCATTACCTTCTTATTCCATTGATGAGATGTAACTTTCACTTGAGCAGCAGCTTCCCATGAGTTGAGGCTTTGTAGAAGCAACTCCCAGGAGGATACTTCCCCAATCACTACAATCTTAATCTGTTCAAGTCTAGGATTAACTATTATCTTTCCCCACATATACCATGCCACTTACTCTGTAATCCTCTACCTCAAGTGGCTCTTGGATCTTGTACAGATTGAACTTCATTGTAAAATATATATGTGCAGGTGTATGTTTGTGTGTGGAGTGCTTCTTTGAACAGTGTGCCTTGAGATTTTTTTTCTTTTTTATTACATGAGAAATGACCCCATCATCAAGAGAGCAGAATCAATTAAGGAAGCTACCTAAATAGGTGAATTTGTCACCACCCTCAAGCCTTTTTTCCCCGTCCACTAAAATAGAGGATTCAATATAAGCTTTACCAGGCACTGGACGATACTGTGGACATTGCCCCATCTTGTTTGCAATGACAATCACTAGGTGTCATCATATTCAGGACTATAAAAAGGACAGACATAAATTCTCTTTCTCTTGCTACTCTGTGATGTTGTAGAGGCAACACAGAACTTGGCTTGAACTACTGGGACTAAGGAATATAGCTTGCTTAAACTTCTGCCATGAAAATAACAATAGAGTAACAAGAGATTTGTAATTTTTTGTCCGTGTCATCCACGTACCTTGTGTTAAGTTTATGGACACAGATAGTAAATCCTGGTAGGCCTTCTACTTCTTTTAGGATCATCTTGCTGTATGGATTAAACAAATCCAGTGAGAAAATGCCTCCTTGTCTTACCATTGTTCTAATTTTAGTGTACATTAATAACTTTTCTATTTGCATGCAGTTTGTTCCTAAATGTTTGTAAATGTTGCAGGTTATCCTAATATCTTTCCCATGTAAGTCAAGCTTACCTAGCAGTTCAAATAGGTTTTCATGTCTTACCTTTTGGAATGTTTTCATGCAAGCCACTAAGAATATTTGCTACTCATGATACAGTTGTAGTCAACCTGTTTATTATTTTGTCTTATTCTTTAAAGTTTAGCAAGGTCTGAATGTTAGTGTAAAAAGTACTTACATCAGAGCACGTAGTGTCTCCAGGCTTGCAACCAATGACATTACAACGGAATGACACAGCTGGAGATTTTACGAAACGGAAAGCCCGAATGAGCAAGGAGATGGTTTTTGGAGTGCTGCCGTCTTTCTCCAAATCGCCAGCAATCACACTGAAAGCATTCTTGTTGACACAACTTTAAAATAAGATGAAAAAAAGAAAAATTGTTAGAAATGGCAAAATAAAACTTGCTTACTTTTAGTAATGCAGCTTGTTAGTAAAAGTATAAAGGATGTTTCTTTAAGACAGATTATATATAAGGGTGTTTCATTAAGATGGATCAAAGTCAGCAGTAAATGAACCAGTGTTATTGGTGAAAATTTATTTATTTCTTTATTGGATCATGTTATTTAAGCCATAGCAATTATGTGTGAAAAATAATATTATCCAAATGGCCACCAAATCTGAAAGAAAAAGAAAAAAATCATTAGACGCTTAAACTTAATTCACATTAAAATCGATCCAAGTTATTAAAACACCCTTTATAATATGCCTAAGTCTATTTATTTTTAGTGTAACTTGTGTGTAACCTTTATTGTATTATAGCTGTATCCATAACAATGATGATGCCATGTGACAGTGTCTTTGCTGTGACAATGGTGGACTGTTCCCAGATATTTCCAGTGGCAAAACCGATACCATGAAAAAGCAGAGGACAATTATAATATTTGCAAAATATATATCAAAACTAACATATGAAAACCTAATACTTACTTAGGTAAAATTTTTCATCTCTCAGTTGAACGGAGCCCTTTATTTTTATCTATGGGGGTAAATTTGTTCTCGTTTGGCTGTCCATGTTCAGGGATATCTCATCTAGTTATTATCTACCTCAAAGATTAAATAAAGAGTTCAGTTTGAAATTCCCTGAAGATTACATGAATCAACAATCATCTGATGAAAATCACAGGTTCCATCTGAAATGTTGTGTTAGCAAAATTAAATATAGGGTGTAAATATTTGTGCATAATTAATGATAATTCCTAGTCCCAGAACTTCAGAGAGAAATAGACTCAGAGTGGAATACTTTTGCATGAAATTGTGTAACTTAGGTTAATGACTCAGCTTTTTTTTCTTTTTTTTTTCCAGACCACATATCTGGTTTCTCTTAAACAAAAATAAATACGACATGAGAAGACGCAATATTTGAAAAAGAAGTAACTAACACTGCACAAAACTAAAACTGAAATTACTCAGACATTGGCCAATTCATATTTAAATTTTAACCAGAAACCTGAAAAATGGTACAAAATAGAGAAGAAAAATTTTTTTAAAAATCCTTAAAAGAGCTTTCATTTGTCTTTAAAAAAAACTTGTATAAACAAAAAAATTATATAAAGATATATTGTTTTAAGGTGTGCTATATTTATGAGATAAAGTTCTCAATATCAGAGATAGAACATATGTAAATATAAAAGTGAACATTGAAGTCAACACTCAAAGGCAACAGGCTGTTTCATGCTAGATGCAATCTTCAGCCATGAATGTTGGATTTTTCCTTGACTATTTTTTGTATATGGGTCAGTGGTTCATTGTGGGTAATCTGTTCTGGCAATTAATTTTGCGGGAGTGGCTTGTTTATTTATTTATTTGAGTTGATTTAATTACTTGTTTTTTCATTTTCATTTTGTATTATTTATTCTTTTCAGTTTTTGATGTTTTATTAACATAATAAAAAAAATTGTGAAGGCAGATTTGCTTCGGTCACTTATTTAATAGTTTGTTTTGGCCTGGGAAGATATTTATTCATCCAATGTTTAGATTGCTTGCCGTAGTCTATTCTGTTATTTTGGTTGGGGGGGGGGACGGTTTTTAATTAATTTATTTATGTGGATTGATTATTTTTATTTGTTTTTGCTTATTTATGCTTATTTTTATTAGTTCTAATGGTTATTTTAGTGGGGATGATTTTTTAATTTGTTCATTTATTTATTTGGATTAATTTTTGATTTTTTATTCATTTACTTATGTTTTTTATTTTGCATATTTTTACTTAATCTATTTGGTTTTGGATTTTTGAGTAATGTAAAGTTTTTTTTGCATTTTAACATTATAGGTTGAAGGTAACATCTAGAAATTTTCTAGATGTTACCAGCTGATGTTTATTTCTGCTCAAATGAGATTGTGTAATTAACATTAAAGGCTTTTGTGTAAACAATCAAGAATTGATTATATGGAATCAATTGCTAGGTCTACTTTCCTAGTTGGTTCACTGTGTCATGCCAGACAATTCTTGTCAGAATCTACCCTGTACATTTATTAATCTACCATTCACCCATGCGTTGAATATTGCTGCCATATCTGGTCTGATACTCCTTCTATATATCCTGTGACTGACAAAATTCAAAGGATCTGTAATATAATGAATACTGACCTGGTAGCTTCACTTCAGTCACTTTCTCAACAACATGACATGGCTTCCCTCTGTCTTTTTTTTTCTACAAATATTTTCAAGGCAATTGTTCTGATGTGCTTCTTTCCTTAGTGCTTCAACTACATGAATTTAGACATGCTACTAGATTGGCAAGTAGGTCCCACCATTTTTCTGTTGAGCTAGCTAGATGCAATCATCAGTTCTATTCTAATGGTTTCTTTTCTTGCACTCCTCACTTGAGGAACTCTACCAATTTCTTACTTTCCTGCCACCTACAATCTTCAAAGATTTAAATGCAATGTCAATCACCATCACCAGTCTTCCTGAATCTTGGTCCTTTATTGTCTCTTTTCCTCAGTAAAGTCGTCTTATTCTATTTCACTCGCTGTAAATCTCTGTTCTAGTAGAATTATCACCTTGCTTGGGGTGAAAAGATTTTAAAAAAAAGTTTAAGTTGTGGATTTATAAGGAGATAGTGAATAAATACCCCTATCACATCATTAAATATTTGAGCTTAACAACTTTAACAAAATATTGCAATAACAATCATAAATATGAATGCTGGTCATTATTTTAAGAAGTGGGTACAAATGAAAAGATTTAAAATTGATAACTTTTTTCCATTTCACTTAAGCAGCTGTTAAACACTTTTTTCTTCCCTTTCTATTTTTTTTTCATTTTTTCACTGAAATCAAGTAGAATCTTTTCCCCTCTTTCCATGCAACCAAAACAGAATAGTCCAAGCACAATTATAATAGGATTCTGCAATATGAAAAATCATTTCATTTTATAAAATATCATAGAATAAATAATCTCTTGACATTTCCCAGTAGTTTTGAGAATCCCAAGTTACATTCCACCTCTTGTGTTCCTGCATTTTATAAATTCCTCCTCCATTTCAAATTTTTAACCATGATACATATGAGTGAAATACCCCACCCTTTACACTAGAATTTATTGCCTTAGATTTAATTTCTACCTTTTTAAAAATCAATGCTACAGAGAGAAATAGAGAGCACTGCAATCACTTCACTGCAAAACTTTGAATCCTTTTTTACAGTTTATCAACACTTTGCAGGTTATTTAAAGCCAGAAAATATTTTTAGATTGTAAGAATTTTTTTGGTAGATAATAATGGTTTAGTGATACAAGTCTTACTAATTAATCCATAGCTAGAGGGAGAAGATGTGGATTCACACTGCTTTCCCAAGGATATTTGGGAAAGTGAATATAATGAACCTGACTGGAATTAGAACTCAGCTCTCCAGTTCAGTTATCCATTACACCACCCACACATCCAATCTTACAGTACCTGGTATTCCCAAATGGTCACCCAGCTAAATACTGATCAGACTTGAAGTTACTTTAATTCAGTGTTTGTAAGAGAAGTGAAGTTTCAATGTGATATGACTGTAAGCCACTGCAGAACTCCAGGTTGATCACATGTAGATAAAATGAAATTGATCTTATCAGCAGTTTCATTCCAAGTACCATCTTGTGGAGGCTTGTAGCAATGGCTATCTTAGATAAGAAAAGTCATTTTGTAACTAAAGCCAATAGCTATTAATTGCCAGTGTTATTTTGATTTTTATCATTCTATCATCAAGATGATCTTTGGGATGGCTCCAAGTGTGCCATTAAGGATAGGTACAACTGTCACCTTTATATTCTGTTTTTCAGTTATCTAAATCTAGCTTTTTACTCAAGTATGTGAATATATCAAAATACCTCAGAGAGTTGAGATCCCTAACTTGAACAGTTCATTACCCCTTAGAATATGTATAGGTATAGTGAGTTAGCCTTGGTTGGCAGCCTATCTAGGAGAAAGATCATTTATTTCCAAACACTGGTAGATGGGACTCTTTAGTCCCCTCAATGACAACCTTTCAAGTGGGCAACAGCTTCATCCTTGTGATGAGGGAGGATCATTTGCAGAATGATTTGAAGAGGATTTGGAACATGTCACTGCCCCCCACCCCACCCCCATTGAGAATTATATACATGCAAAATGTGTGAGTGGTGTAATGGGTCTAATGCATAGAAGCTCAGAATGAGAAACTAATTCTAGAATAATTCAATAAAAATTATTTGGCAATAAACAGCTTGAAAAAGTCCTATTATACTTGCAACCATATGCAAATATAACATTTCCTACTTTGTTGGTTGATTTGTTTTCTACAGCTCATCCACTCTCTGCAGGTTATTTAAAGCCAGGAATGTTTAGATTGTTAAAAAAAAAAAAAAAAAAAAAAAAATTTTTAGATAATGTTTTTTAGTGATAAAAATCTTACTAATTAACCTGTAGCTGGAGGGACAAGAAGTGGATTCATACCTCTCCCATTGGTATTTGTGCATTAGTGAATATAACAAACCCAACTGGAATTAGAACTCAGCTCTCTGATTAAAGATTCCAAGCCATTATCCATTACACCACCCACACATCTTAGCATATAGCACCTGGTATTCCCAAGCAGTCACCCATCTAGGTACTGACCAGGTTTGACATTGGTTAACTTTGATGAATGTACAGGAACCAATGTATTAATGCTATATGGTCATAAGTATTTCTATTTGGGACGAAAACATGTACACTCACATTGTAGAAATTTCTTAGCCATGTGAAAGTTTCTTGTTTCAGCTCATTATCACTGGAGAACAACTGTCAACCAAATGACTCTTCCATGAAAGCTATCCATTATGGACCATTCCTAGAATCTCTTAGACAGCAACTACTATCTCCTCCTTTATGGATTGGTAACATTCTTGGAATCCACTTTGCAAAGACATTTGAGTTACCAAGAGACAACGGTAAACTGTTTACTACCACAACTCACCTGAAAGTTTTCACAGAGTTTTGCAGTTTTTCTTCTGTCAAATGTAATTATAATATCAACCTGTTTTGGCCTTATTTTCATACATTGCATCAGCTGACCTGTCATTGTGGGGCCAAACCCTAAAGTCATTCTCTCCAGGTTTACCATATTCTTTACTGAACCATCTCCCTTATGTGATTACATCAAATGCATAAACATTTACCAACTGCCTATGACTGTTTGCAGCATTTTCCTTTTTCCACAACAGAAATTATATGACAGTTGTTTGTTCGCTTCCTCTGTGTGTCTGGAGGTTTAGCCATATTGAAAGAGGATTATGGGTAGGAAACAAGAAAGTAATTCTACCCATCTGGACTTGTAAGACACTTTATGATTTATAGATGATAACGTCAACAATAATAAAATACTAGAGATTGTAATACTTTTAAAATTAAATAAAAAATAAACAGTAATTATTTTATGACTGACCACCATAAATATTTCCATTTGCAGTTGTTAAGAAATATATATATTATATTAGTTGACTGAAAGTTCAGTTTTCTTATTATTCTTCTATATGCCATGTTTCCATCACTTTCTACAATTTCCTGTCTTTTGTAACTTAATAAATTGTTTTTTGTTATTTCTTCTAAAACTTGTTCTGCCATTCATTTACTCATGCTCACTACATGTGTTATGCATTGTTTTCCTCTGTCCCTCTTGCCTGTGATTATCAGATTTTCCAAGCCGTCTTTCCTCATTATGTGTCCTAGAAATTTCAACCATCTCTTCCTGATGTTATGTACAAGTGTCCTTTTTGTTTGCATTTTCACTATAACTTTATCATTGCTCTCATGTTCAGGTCATGATATTTCAGCATCCTTCTATAGAACCACATTTCTATTGCTTCAAGTCTCTTCTTCATCTGTGAGAAGATTGTCATATAGGAGAACTGATATTACATAGCAGTTGAGTACTCTTTTCTTTGTTTCTGTTGCTTCAAGTCTCTTCTTCATCTGTGAGGAGATTGTCCAGCATTCACTGTCATATAGGAGAACTGATATTACATAACAGTTCAGAAATCTTCTTTATTTCTAACAATTTTTTTTTTCTCTTTCTTAATACTTTGCTTAACTATACCAATGCACCTTTGAATGTGAATGTCAAACTTTTGTCTTCTGTTAAAACACTTCCCAGATATTTAAATTGTTGTACTTGCTTGATTATGATATCTTCAATTTGTACTTTGAGCTGTTCTTTTTACTAACAACCATGCATTCTGTCTTCTTGCAATAAAGGTTCAAGTCCTTTCTTCTCACTTTCCTTCACTAATTTCTGTAGGTGTTTTTGTAGTTTCCTTTTTGTGTCTGCTATCAATACTGTGTCATCTGCATATCTTATGTTGCTAAAATTGTGACCACCAATAATGAATCCTGGAGTAAAGACAAGACTCAACTATTCATTGTGAAAAACAATTATTAATGTTAGTGTATACATATATGATGCTGCATGTAGAGAGTAGCAGTATTCAATGGTCATTAATTTTCAGTGATTCCCAAACTTTTTTTTCTGTGTCGCATTTTTAGAATGAAAATTTGCTTGCACCTCAGCAAATTTTATTTGATGAAAAGTACATTTAAAAATAAAAAAGAGGATTAAAGGGAGATAACTGCAGATTCGAAATCAGAACCTTTGATTATTATTGATAATTCTCTCCTCCAATTTGCAGACCCTAGTTACTATATTCTTAATACTTGATATATTGCAAAAATATCACACTGAGAAAATCGGTCAATAATTATTTATAACAATTTATACTGGGACTCATGCATGCAGTTACAAGTAATCCATAATAATATTTTAAAGTTTAAAACTATATTTATTTTTGGTATATAAATTTTTTGAAACTGTTTCTAAATCTTTGATTGTCTTTCAATCATTCTGCCGAGCCTGCTATATTCTTCAACCACACCTAGGAGGCACACTGCACTGTTTCAGAACCACTTAAAGTTTAAGTTGAAAGAAGAGTATGAGTCACTTTATACAATTCGTGTGTGTGTGTGTGTTGTTTAACTCATTAGGGTTGCCAAATGTGCTGCGGCAGTGATGAGTCTAGGATAAGATAGCCTGATGGAGCTCAGTCTGGTTTTCAATTCAGAGTTGTGCTTCTCCTAAACTGGTTGCCACCTATTTAACTTATAGCTGGAAGAGGAGAAAAGATGGATTCATAAATTTCCCAAGGATATTTGTTCGAAAGTGAAAGTAATAAACTCAACCAGAATTTAAACTCAGTGCAACAATTTCTCTTTTGCTAACCATTACACTACCCACACAATCATACAAGTCAGGCATTATTTTGATATTTTACATTATTTTAAAACACTAGAAACTGATTGTTACTTTCCCATGCATATGTTCAAGCAAATACAGCACAAACATTTTGGTAGATCAGAAATTGGAGCACATATTCTATGCATAAGAATAGACTTATATGGTTCAATTTGGTCTTTTTCATCATTTCAAGAGGAGCTTCTTTGGTCTTGTGTATCTTCAGGCCTGTATTTAACATAAAAATAAAGTATAACAAAGCTCAAAATTGTTGTGATTCTCGGTTACCTGTTTTCAATAAGCTTGATGCTGCCATGGCCGCCACCAGCTTCAAATGCTTCACAATCACTCACATGGAAATCACTGAAAACTGAAATAAATAAAAGATAACAATTATAAATAAAAAAAAATAAACTTTTCATTCAATTCTGCTGTTTCAATTATGGGCATCGGGATGTTTACAGAATAGTGTCTTGTAGCATTACCCCTACTTAACTGCTAAAGAACTTCCGCTAACTACTGCTAGATGACACTGTCAAAGCAGTATATAAAGAAGAGGGGCACAAAAATTTTTCCTCCCCTTTTGTCCATATAATGCTTTAGAGATATAACAATTCTCCCAAAGAAACAAAGAACTCTTCTAAAAATATAAGTCTTGCATACATGTTCATAGGTAAAAAGACATCTCTATACACACTTTCAATGGCCCCTTTGTGTTCTTTCTATTTAGTTTGCTTAGGCAATAAAATATATTGTTTGTATATTCTTTTTTTATTCTCTTTTTGGAAACCAATACATGGTCAATATCTCACTATATTTCTTCAACAACTGGTAATCCCAGAGTAGTCTCAGAAGATCTTTGGTATAGGTAACATAACACTTATTGGTGCAGAAAATAGAATTGGTGTGCAAAGTTCAAATTCTAACCGAATCTGTTGTGTTTACCTTGCACTTGGAAAAAGGCATGAATCCATTTTTAAAAATGATTCCAAAACTCAAAATGTTATCCTATCCTGCACTAGGCACACTGCTGTTATAGCCGCAGCATATATGTGGTGCCCCTCTACAAGCCTACTGGTTTACAGGACTTTTGAGCAATAGAAAATGTTTAATAGTTTGTTTTGGTATACAGGTCTCATAACAGTCAACAAATTCAACCATTTTTACAATCAATACCAAATTGATATAGTATGAATATTTCTAATAGATTCCCCCCCCTAAATAATAACAAAAAGAAATTACTACAATTAAAATACTGCATAGTTTTGCATTTCATTTTTGAGATGAGTAATTGTCAATATATTTTAATTTATTCAAACTATTTTTCCCATCTTAATTGTTATAGAATCTATTAAAACACAACATTTCGGTTAAGTACATTCTGGCCATCTTCAGGTGTCCATTGTTTGATATAGACTATCTGCTGATCATTGTGTCTATTTTGTCCCTGTGATATGTAAACATTTGTATTTGTCATGAGTTCAATTCCTAAATCAGGTAGTGAAACAAACACTGGTTCAGTAGAACAAGAATTGATACAACAGGGACAAAAAAAAAATTGATCAACAGATATCTTATAGTCAGCCAAAACAATTGACACCTGAAGATGGCCCGGAGGTATTTGGCCGAAACGTATCTAATAATCAAGATGAGAACCATTTTTGAATAAATTATTAAAATATATTAAAATGCTGCCTATTTTCCAAACAAACAGAACATAGAATTTCAGCTGAGTTTCTTACCAATTTATGAAGAGATCACAAACAGTACTAGATTTAGGCAAAAACTGCAGAATAAGTTATATACAATCTTAAGCAGGAACAATCATAATGGAAAAAGAAAAAAAGGTATAACAAAGATGAAATGAATGAGCTCTTCCAAGACAACAAGTGAGAGAAAACTATAGTACATAAAAACATAAAAAGGCCAATAGTATTCAAATTTGAGTTTAGATTAGCACCGGGCAAGAGGAAGAGCAGGTCCAGATGAGATTGTAATAGAGATGCTGACAGAATGAGACAATTTGGGAATCAAGAAGGTTAACAAAATGATAAATGAAATAGACAACAATGGTGAAATACTCAGCAGAGCAATCTTCATAGTATTGCCAAAAAAAAGTAAGTGCAAAAGAACTGTGACACTATTTAGCTATGGTAATTGGCTAACTAATTAACCATAGAAATTAAAAACGGGAAATGCTTAAAGGCGAGAAAGATTTATATTGAAAGATAGACTGAGCGACATTAAAAAGAAAAATTTATTTTATTTACAAAAGAAAGACGGAAAATCCGTAAGCAAAAGCGAGACTGTGATTCTGCCATAATTAATTAATGTCATGATAAGGAAGTGACGTGCAAATGAAACAGAATTCTGAAAGAAAAACAAATGCGGCCATGGAGAAAATTTGGCTTGGGTCCACTCTGGAGAATAGGTATTAATTATCTTTCAGAGATACCATTTAACTTTAATTCATGGTTCCAGTGAAGGAAGCCATCTGGTATATGCACGAATCTGACATGAAAGAAAAACCGAAAAGGGGATCATTATTATTGCTTATTCAAACTGTTGATGTCAAACATAGCGTCTCGAAAATGAGCATCTGGTGATAAGAGAATTTTAAGACATGAGAAAAATAAAGAATTTAATTATCAGGTAAACACGACCACCCAGTTAAAAGTTGACTAGCGGGTTTTTTTGACAATGATTAACAAGTCAGTAGAGATCCGAGCTAAGTGGATTTGGGATGTGATAAAGAATTAATTGGCAATCTGAGATTTGTAAATGTTTTGGCGGAAGGAAAAAAGAAAAAATGGATTTTATAAAAAAAATTCTGGAATAATTCTAAGCGGGCCGGTCTAGCAACACCCACACTGCCGAGTGATCATTGGCTAAGTGGTAGCATGGTTGACAGACCAAGGTGAATGTGTGAGAAAGACGAAGTTGGTAACGCCCACTGAGGGGATTGGTATGAAATACCAATGTGAGAAAGGAAGATTCTAGGAGGATAACTCTCCTCCGACCTTCACTCACGGACGAGGGAGGAACCCCGAAGTGGAAAGTGATTAATCTTCCAAAAATGGGAAGTAATTAATTTTCCTGCCCTAAGAAGAAAGAGAATTCTTGTTGGGAATTGAGAATTGTCAAGGAACCCAAACCATGACAGGCCCGCACACCGGAGTTAGTCGGTGTCCATATAAACGAACGTCTTGAAGCAGAGTTTGTTTTTTTTTTTTCAAGAGAGTTCGGAGTTGCAGTTGGAGACCAGCCTCGCAGAAGCTGACCGAAAGATTTCCATGTCCTTTCGACTTAGTCTTCCTACCAAAAGCGGGTTTTTATTGACGAACGATTTAAGATACCATAACTCGCTTAAGAAACGCAAAAAGTGTCACGGGTCCATAGAAACGGGCTGGGAGAGAAACACACTCTTGTATTCAACAGATAGATAAAGATAATTGTTATTTCTCAACATATTTGAACCTCTTGAATTTGTTTTATTATTATTATTATTTACTTACACGCGTGCGGTATCACCTTTACCCCGGATTCAGCTTGCACTACGGCCCGACGCCTGATCGATTTCGCCTACCTAAGATCAAAATCACAACGTGGGTAGTTTAGACTTGAGATCAAAGTAGTTACTTCGGTAACAAGACGTTGGAAGTGACCTAGGAACGACAAGTTGGTATCGAACCGGGAACGACCAGATCGACCGGGACACAGGCTGGTGGCAGCGACATCGAGTCAACCCCAAACGCTGGTGGAAGAAACCTTACAGCTTCGCGCCGCAACTGGGAGTGCACAAGTTCATACACAAATCCAATAAAAATCATTAAATCTAATATAAAAAAAGAAGAAAAATCGAATACTAAACAGATAAAATATAGACGGAAACTTAATTTAATTTTACAGTATCTGAGCGGGGGAGAGTTAATGGCGTAAGTGGGAGGTGGTGAGGAAGGGGAAAGGGAGAGAGGTTATTGTTTAGCAGGGGATTCCCCTTCCATAAAACATCAGGTAACAATCTTTCTGGGGTTTCTTTTCTTTTTTTGTTTCTTAACGGATCTCGACTGTTTTAGACTCACTGGCCCACTAAAAAATATATCCAATAACATTTGTTTTGTGGGTATGTTTTAAAATGTTTCTACAAGTAGACATGTCATTGAAAATGTTTATGTTGCGTCTTACCCCTGCTTTATCAGGGTGATATCGGTTCACGAAACTTTGCACCCCGCCGTAATTTGTGTTAAAAATTTTGTTTTGGCATCAAAGGAGTGGAGGTGGGGGCTATAAATCAGTATGGGAAATTTAACGTCTTGTTGCAAAAATCAGATGATTGTCGGATTTTAATGAAACTTTCAGGACTTATTCACAAACGAAATTTTTTTTAGAAACACCTTTTTTTTTTTTTTTTTTCGAGTTCATATATATATATATATATATATATATATATATATATATATATATATATATATTTTTACACTTATTTAATTTTATGAAATTTCGATAAAATATTCTTTGTAGCGCTTAATGTTTATTATTCACATTATTCGGACTATTGTCCTCATCTTTGTCGCCATATTTATTACAACATTTCGGCCATTGTACGCTCCGGCCTTCTTTCAGGTGGTTGGAATGTCGAACTTATCCCTCTATTTCGCTCACTGGGGTAGACTGTCCTAGTTCCACGTGCCATGTTTAATGGATGTCAGTTATCAGTTATCTCCTGTTAATTTCCCTCTGAAATTTCTCCACTGCCTTAACTGGGTATTGAACTCACATTCTTTGGGTCCTTTTACTGAATTTAACCAACGCCTTTATCCACTGTGCTATGTGTCCTTGAAGAAGAAGGCCGGATCGTACAACGGCCGAAACGTTGTAATAAATATGGTGACAAAGATGAGGACAATAGTCCGATTAATGTAAATAATGTACATAATACCTCATCTCAGAAATATAGACAGACGCTTAATGTCTATATTAATTATAAAGAGAAGTCCTCCGAGAATTGAAATCATTTTTTGTCAAGCAGGACCGCAGATTAGAGAAAATTTGCTCGTAAAATAAAAAATACAATAAAACTAAGACATTATTTAATTAGAAACGCTTTCAACTACTTTTCTAAATGAAATATATTATGGACAATGGCGATTCTGGAAAGTGGGGGGGGCACTACCACTTGGGGACCGAGATTTTTCTGCGGAGGATAGGGGGTAAATTCAAACCGCGTCTTTATTTTCATACTACCCCACTATCGTATACACAACTTAGGAATTAGTTTTAGTATGTTACTTCACTAAATTAAACAGAATAACTTTTCATTCATAGTAGTAGAGTTCTAATCTATTCTTGCCCTCTTTTCCGCTCTCAAGCTGTTGGACCACAAGAGAGGTTAACTTCAAAACAAAGTCAAAGTGTTAATACTAACGTCAATACTAGCAGAACAGTTTAATTTGTCTGCTCTGATTTTTTCCTCTACAAAACTTTAAAAAGTGGGGGGGGGGCAACTAAGGAGCCAGCCAAAATTCGGGGTGGGGAGGCACTGACCCTTTCTCCCTCCTCCCCGTAGAATCGCCACTGATTATGGACATTGTCTTAAGAAAAAACTTTTCGGTGAATAATGAATTTTTACAAGAATTATTCTCTTTTATGAAATTTAATTAGAATAATTCATAAACTTTTAAATCTTTTAAAATTCTCTATTAATTTGTATTGGTCAAGTGATATTGTTATGAAATAAAAACTTACTAATTATAAATGGAAAAGCTTACTACAATTCAGCGACCACCTGTATTTTTAAAAGAATTTTCAATTTTTTTTTGTGTATAAACGTGGTGATTTTTGTAAATACGTATGTTCATACATGACATAATCAGGAAATAAGAATGGTAACTATAGTAAATTTAACATTCATTCATTGGTAATTCTACTATAAAGAGGTGTTTTCTTTTGGTAGCTCATTATTTGCCCACAGGTGGGATCCTAACAGGTGCTATCACCTCACGTCAGGGTGGGGACTCGGGAACAACAGCAATTAAGAAGTAGTTTCACGCTCCTCAAAACATCCAACCTCTCGAACTTGCCACCGAATGTAGTTTATCGTCATACCCAGGGCTGCCATATGCAGTATATAATACAACAATACTATTAATAAAAGATAACAAATCCTTTCAATAAATAATTTATATTACGAAATTTTATTTTGTTTCTATCAAACGTACCTATGCTTTGGTTTGGTTTATTTTATTTTACGACATCCCAACCTCAATGGGTTATTCAATGCCGACAAGATTTTTAGGATGAATTCGTATGAATAAAATATGTATTCTTTGTAAGAAATCAGTTTGTAGATCAGGTTTCATTGACGTATTTTTGTAAAGAGGGTTTTTGTCGAGAGTCTGGATTATGGTTTATTGCTGGTAATATTTTTTTAAATGTATTGCTGGTATTTTTACTATAAAATCTATTTTTATACCTTAATAGTATGCTATATTTATGCGTTAAAGTGCTCAATATCAGGGCTAGAGCGTATGCAAATATAAAAAGTGGACATTGGTGTCAACACCCAAAGGCGATAGTGTTCCATGCTAAACGCAATCGTCAGGTCATATATATATATATATATATATATATATATATATATATAATATTACACCGATGCAAGAGATCGATGTTTGAGCCAAATCTAAATTTCTCCATTTGTTCTTGTGTTATTTTTAAGTTGGGCTTAAGAAATAAAGAAAAAAAATTTACAGGTGCACAGCGAACCGCCTTCTGTCATTTTTAGTTCAAATAATATTTGATGCATAAAAAAGGATCCCCAATACAATAATATTTGAAATTCAACGCCCGTGATTTTAGCCAATAAAATTGATGAATATCCAATCAAAGTATGGTTGGGGTGGGTAGGAGCCACGCAGAATGTGTTAATACTAGAATCCATGCAGAAATCACTGAGTTGGTTTCATTAACATATGAAAACAACAGACGTATTTTTATCTCACTACGCTGTTCTCAGTACTTGTTTCTTCTGAATTCGAGAAGACATTGCATGAACTTTGATCAACTTATTATAGAATCTAATTTCTAATTTTTTCAAAGTGCTAAAATTAAATTACAACCCCGCGCCATCAGTTTCTTTCGAACTCAATAAACAGCGGCTAGTTACTTTCCTATTTAGTTTTTCGTCTTCTTGCAGACGAGAAATATTGACAGAACAACTGTTTAGTCAAACGTCTATTTCATACGAGGTCAGTTTTTTATTTCTATACTTACGCAATACACACACAGGTAATGAAAGTGATCCAGTTATCAAATATTTGCGAATCTTTTCTACACTTTTAATCTGCTTACTTATCCATTCCTAACACCTTAAAAGACACAACATAAATTCATGTTTATTAAATAAATTGTTGGTTATCATATGGTGATTTTGCAAGTGTATCTTAGATGTGGCACAAGGCCGAAAGTATGAGGCACCCAGTAAAGATCGAACTCACTACTCAGTCGTAACAAGACAAGCTTGCTAATCATTACACCGCCCCGAGGTGCCGCTGTTGGTTATCATATGACGGTGTTTTAATGTTAGGAATATACTTTTGCCATTAGGGAGAATATCATTTTTAGCTATCCATACTTTAGCTGTCCTTTCCCAGATATCCTTGTATACTTGTTTATTTGTAACCTTTTGCTCGTAAAATCGGACGAAAAATATAGCTATAACTAAGACATTATTTAAAAAGCGCTTTGTGAAATACATGTAAATAAAAAATAATTGTATTAAACTATATTAAGTCTACGCTCTGTGACTGAGTTAGGGTTAAATAAATTAATCTGGGAAGATCATAATCAATAACATTAGACGCGATAGTTAACACCAAAAGTTAAATTCTAAAAAAAAAAAAAAAAAAAGTGGGGAACCGAAACGCATAGATACACCTCTTCAAATGTTCACATTCACGTCAAAATGTTCTCATCTCGTCAGTGTTACAAGAAAAGCAACACAACAAATATTCAGTCTATAAATTACGTTGCAAATTACTTTTTTATTCCTTGTATTTCTTTCATCTTAATTTCTGACACTTTTTGTTGCAACTATCAGGACACCTTTCTACGATCTTTTGTAAGCAGCGTGGGTTGGAAATAAAAAAAATATAAACCTTTGGCGAGACTCGAACCAGCGTCCTTATTATTTGGGACCTGCTTTTCCGGGCTAGCTAATTTACCAAGTAGACTGCAAAAGCCAATCAACAGGAGCTAACCAAATCTAGCCTTATAATTATACTCCTAACGCCAATACACTGCCTTGTTTGTTTACACTAGTTATATGTGATGTAATATTAGAATTTATAATATGAAGCGTTGTCAGTTGTTGTTAATATTAATGTTTTTAGCAGCATATCAGCTTCTATAGGTAATGCCAAAATCTAAATATTGTGAACAGAGTTTTATGGCTTCAACTACTGTTGAAATGTATTGTTGGTTATTTTTCTATAAAATGTATTGGTAATTCTGATTTAAAAATATATTGCTGGTAATTTTGCTATAAATATATATCGTTAGTATTTTTATATAAAAATGTATTGCTAGTATTTTTACTATAAAAATGTACTGCCATACTTTCATAGTGTGATCCCAGTTTGGGGGGGGTCACTATTTGCCCATAGTTGGTACCCTAACAAGTGCCACTATTCCAGTTCAAGGTTAACCTGGGAACAACAGCAATTAAAAGGCGGTTTTACGCTCCTCAAAACCTCCAATCTCCCGATCAGAGCCATTGCTGCCGGATGTAGTTTATCGTCATATACAAAGGCTAATTATTATTATTATTATTATTATTGTGATTTGTTTTTGAAAGTGTCGACTACTTAACACAGGCAAAGATAACACTACAAGATTACTAATACAATAATGTTAGTGGACACTCAAGGTGATACCTTGAAACTCTTTGAATTTGCCTTGTACACATTACATTCGTATTTTACAGAAATTTCAAATTGATTCGTAAGACAATCAAAATATGTTACATATTCAAACATTCTGTGCATCTATAGTGATTCAAAAACCTTTTTCAAACAAGTCAAGCGTAGCTTATATTTAACTGATGTAATGGAATAACCTGTGACCCACTTGAGTAACTACACTATAGGTAGTAACAACCTATAAGTAGCTGTAAGTCAACGGACGACAGAGATTAGCTGGGATCTGTCACTCAGCTCTTAGCTGTTGTCGAACTCTGCCTTCGGGCAGAGAGGAATCTGGACGAGGCTATGCCGAAGGGCAGAGTCTCATCCGAGTAGGTAGACGCACCCGAACCAGTTGAGTACGACTCAGACTTACGCGAGAACTACCGACCTTCCAATAGTAGCACTCACTAGTGGATCGACTTGCGACGACCTTTTGCATACCTTTATTCTTATTGAATTGTTTTTTTACAAGCCTTTACTTATTTTATCCACCTTGTTTTCAAGTATATATTCCTATTCGCACGGAATATAACATTATCATATTACCACAAGCATACGACACTCAGTAAAGATCGAACTCATTAATAATGACCTAAAAGTCATAAACTTGAAGTGGAATCAACAATGGCCAAATTGAACAGAAACAAAGTAGCAGGACCAGACGGAATCGTAATAGGAGATTCTAGCAGCCTTAGATGGTCCTGGCATTGACAGAAATAGAAGTGGAGTTCTACAGAAGGATGCCGAGAAAACCAGGCACCGAACATGTGAGCAACGACAAAGTTCTAGAGACAACAGCAACAAAAAGGACACTTATACTTAACATCAAGAAAATACAGTTGAAATTTCTGGGGCATATAATGAGAAAAGAGGGCTTGGAAAATGTGATGCTCACAGGACAGACTGAAAGTAGGAGGGACAGGGGAAGGCAACGCACAATCTACTTGGCGAGTTTGAGCGAATGGATAGTGGAGCTTGGATAAGGAGAGATGACAAAAAGACAAGAGTTATTAAGAGATAAAAAGGACAGGGAATTGTAAGAAGCCATGATCGCCAACGTCCTGAAAGACACGAAATATAAAAATAGTAATTATTACACCACGAGCGAAAGTCACGATAATGTTTGTTATAGTGGAACACACCTATTCTATTGTTAATAGACTCTCCCACCTGTAATAAGTTGGAGTCGCTCAGTGGTTCAGTCAGTCGGTCGATGTCGACCGACTGATCGGTTGAACTCTCTGCCTTCGGGCGGGGAGGAACCCGAAGGAAGCTACGCCGAAGGGCGGATTCTCTTTCCGGGAGGTAAACCGACCCTGAACCCGTTTATACGGGTTCAATGGGCATATTTTTTGGCCGAGCCCACGTTAAAAAGGCCTTGTGCCACATGACGCCCTCGTGGTGGGGGGGACTGAATATCGTCAGTCGATGTCGGACGACCGGCTGATCGGTTGAACACTGCCTTCGGGCGGAGGAACCCGAACGAGGCTACGCCGAAAGGCGGAGTCTCGTTCGGGGAGGTAAACCGTCCCTGAACCCGTTTATACGGGTTCAATGGGCATATTTTGGGGCAGAGCCCACGGGCTCGGATATCCCACATTAAATAACCGACCTTGTGTCGCATGATGCCCTAATGAGGGGAGGAGGTGACTGAATATCGTCAGTCGATGCCGGACGGCCTTTAGTCGAATACTAAAGTATCAGCGACCGCAACTAGATTTCTCTGCGTCATTACCTATGATGTCAAGTTCCTAACGTTTTGTACGTCGAACCTATTTTAGGACCGACTTAGTACAAATACAAACCTCCACTGTGAAACCACTCGACAACAATGTTGATCTTTCAATCCCTCCTTAGATTTCAGACTAGCTTAGATCTCGCAAGTACAAGAAAAGTGATTTACTGACCTTTGTTATCCCACAAAATGAACGTAAGCTGGACTTTGTCGCCAACAAAAACGGCTTTCCTGAGCGGTTCTCCATCAGTATCCTTGATTTCAAATCCGATTGGATTGTAAGTGTTTTTTGTGTCAGTCTTGGTCAAATTAGCACTGGAAAAGAAAAAAATTAATGATTCCAAATGTTTTGTCTTCAATTAAAAGAATGTACCGCCAAAAATACGATAAAAACTGAAAAATTTTATCGTCAAAACCTTTGTTATTAAGATGAAAAAATTCTTTTTAATCCATTTTTAGAACCTGTCTATATTTCTGAGATGAGGTATTATGTACACTATTTACATTATTCGGACTATTGTCCTCATCTTTGCTGCCTTATTTATTACAACTTTTCGGCCGCTGTACGCTCCGGCCTTCTTCGGATAGTTGGAATGTCGAACTATACCCTTTATTTCGCTCACTGGGGTAGACTGTTCTAGTTCCACGTGCTATGTTTAATGGATCTCAGTTATCAGTTATCTTCTGTTAATTTCCCTCTGAAAGTTCTACCCTGCCTTAACCGGCAGAACTTGGAGAGGGGAAATAACAGGAGATAACTGACATCCATTAAACATAGCAGTGGAGGTTATTGTGTCTGGCCAGATCTAGTGTTAATTCATAGTGAGAAGCAACGTCTGTTGCTTGGCGAGACGACAGTGGCATTGGCAGAAGGGACTGAAGTTGCTCATGAAAATAACCTGCTTCGGTATGAGGAACTGGTGACTAAAGTCCGTGGGAAAGGATACGGCTGCATCCTGGTGCCGTTTGAGGTTTGCTGTAGAGGATTTCCTGCTACTTCCTTAAAGAGATTCCTCAAGTGTTCTGGTATCCAAAAGCCGATTAAGGTAATAAAGACTTCAGGCGAAAAAGCGGTGGAAGGCAGTGCATGAATTACCTAGAAATTCGTATAGAGTCGCGTCCAACTAACAACATAGACCGGTTGCTACGTAACATCATCCAGCTGTTGCGAGCCCACCGTGTCGACAGGTACTGAGCTTAAGGGGCCGAAACTTTTCTGAACCACAGCGCTCAGCTGAAGATTGCAGTTGGTCTGGGACACTTGATGTGTACATGTGTGTGTGTATATATATATATATATATATATATATATATTATAGTGAGACCCGGATATAAGAGAGATTTTCTCTGGTCCCAAATTAGAGCCTGTGTTAATGTATATAAAATAGACCAAACCCGGATATAAGAGACTTCTTCTCCGGTCCCGACAACTCTTATATCCGGGTTACACTGTATATATATATATATATATATATATATATATATATATATATATATATAGGAAAAGTATGAATCTATCTCTTCTCCACCAGCTATGTATTAAATAGCAGGGCATTGGTCCTGGAGCCTTGGTTGGCAACCAGTCTACTGCAGAAGGAAACGGCAACCAATTTCTAACGAATACACCGCCTCGGGGCGTCCCTGTGTGTCCCTCAATATATAATTATTACAGTTGAATGGAACTTTTGACCCATTCATATTAACAGTTTAATAAACTACTACTAGCAATAACGATCATCGTGCGGTTATCCAGTGTTAAAGTCAAAATATTTCAGAAAAGCATTCATACTGCCTCTTGGTAAATTTTATTCTATCAGATCAATTTTAGATAAACAGTTCCAAATAGTCATGCGATACTTGTTTCGTGAATCTCGCCTTTATTGTTTGTTCTCGCTTTTAGCCATTCATTAAGATTTGATTTGGTTTGGTTTGTTTTACGGCATATCAACCTCAATGGGTTATTTAATGCCGACAAAATTTTTTATTGATGGTAATATTTTGTTTTGTCAAAAATCTATTTCTGGTAATATTTTTCCTTCAAAAATCTATTTCTGGGATTATTTTTCCTTGAAGAAATCTATAGCTGGTCATATTTTTTCCAAAGACTGTATAGCTATTTGTATTGCTGGTATTTTTAAAGTATTGCTGATATGGAATATTGCTGCCATATATGGTCTGGAGCCCCTTCTGTTTGCCTCGGAGTTCTTGATAGGCTTCAGAGGCGGATATACAATATAATTGGCCCTTCTCTGGCATCTCGCCTACAGTCACTTTCTCACAGACGCGCCGTCGCCTCTCTCTGTCTGTTTTACAAATACTTTCATGGCAATTGCTCCGAGGAGCTGCATTCGCCGGTTCCCAGACTTCATGAGTTCAAGCGCCCTACGAGGCTGGCATCCCGATCTCACCCCTTCACTGTCGAAACTCTCGCCTGTGGAACTCCCTTCCCTATTCCAGTTTCCCTGAGAGCTATAATCTCCAGCTATTCAAATGTAATGTCAATCGACATCTCCAGTTGCCTTGATCTATCCACTACCCTTCTCCTCATCCTTTCTTCTATCACTCCTATCTGATCTTGCTCCAATTTTTCTGTAAGCCCTTGCGTTCTAGCGGCTTCCCGCCTTGCTTGGGGTGAAACGCTTAAAAAAATAAAAAAATAAATAAAAAAAATAATTTTTGAAGGAAAAATTATCAGCAAAAAATTTTTCCTTCAAAAATTATTGCTGGTAATAATTTTTTTTTATTACAAAGTATTTCTGGTATTGAAACCTATTTTTACACAAGTTTGAGTGTTAACTGTTTGCCCATAGCTAGGACCCTAACAGGTGCTACCACCCCGGGTCAGGGTGGACCTGGGAAAACCAGCAATTAAGACGTGGTTTCACGCTCCTCAAAACGTCTTGATTAGAGGCCTTGCTGCTGGATGTAGTTTATCGTCTTTCCCAGGACGCGGATGTAGTTTATCGTTCATTGAGATTTGAAACTAACTTTTATAATACTTACTCTTCAACGACGTTGGAAGTCATAGACATTGGATCGATCACCATTTGCAAATTATGTTGGCAACTGATTGTGTGCAGTTCGTCAAAGCTATTCATGATATCCTGGTTATAGAGCACGACGATTTCCCTCTTGAAAGAAACATCGCCAATCTAAAAAAGAAAGAAAAGAAAACAAAGAATTGTATAATAAAAATATGTATTTACCTACGTAAAATTATATAATCTGTCAAAGTAAACAGAATTATTGTCAAGTTGCTCAGTAGCACTATATATATATATATATATATATATATATATATATATATATATTCCCAAGAGGATAGAATCCAGGTAGAATTCAATGTGCAGGACAGAGTAAGAATATAATATAAAAGGCTCAAACACTAATATTCCATGGTTAGAATTTATTACATTGAATGTAATCACGATCCGATTCATCAAACCTCTGATGAATTGGATCTACGATTCCAATGTAATAAATTATAAACTATGGAATATTAGTGTTTGAGCTTTATTATATATATATATATATATATATATATATATATACACTCATAAGATTTCTATGAAGAATAAGAAACTATACTCGTTTGGAAAACCTTCGGTATATTGATTTGCAAATAAACAAGCCAACACCAAAGGGAAAAAAATGTCTAAAAAAAAAAGAAAGAATTAAGAACATGTACGTTAACCGACAATAAGCTTCCAGCATACGAGTTCAATGCCCAAAGAAAAAAAAACCGATGCTAGTGTCCAAAACAACTAAGTGCTCAATAAAATAAGTAGAGCAGACCTAGTTAAACCTAGAGAGCCAGACAAACCTACCAGCCTTCCCTGATGATCCGCTTAGGTGAAACCTTGGTAGGTTTGTCTGGCTCTTATATATATATATATATATATATATATATATATATATATATATAGCACGATGGAGTAATGGATAGCGGAATCGGAGAGCCGAGTTCGAATTCCACTCGAATCCATTACATTCACTTACGTGTTAATACTCTTGGGAAAGGTATTAATTGTCTTCTCCTCCCTCCAGCTATGAGTAAATAGCAAGACAGACTTGGTTCTATAGCCTTGGATGGCAAATAGTTTAGGAGAAGGACGCTCTGAATTCAAAACCTGCGGATGGTCGTTTGGTGACCTTGTGGTACGTAGTACACCAGGTCTCTGAATTCGGCCCTTCAAAAAGTGTAGATGGTTCTGCACAAAACCTTCACCCTTATAATCAAATCTCATATGCTGGTGTCGGACTGTCGGTTCCTAGGAACTTATCTGCTTGACCCTCATACGTCGAATTCGACGGAAGTGTCTAGTATATATATATATATATATATATATATATATATATATATACCAAGAAAGTTGATTCACTGTGTCGTGCGGGACATTTTTTTCTCTCCAGAATCTATCTTACATATCTATAAGTTTATCATTCATCCATGCTTAGAATGTTGCTGCCACGTATGGTCTGATATCTCTGCTATTTACCTTCAGCTCCTTCATAAAATCAGAGAAGAATCAGCAATATTATTGGTCCTAATCTGGCAGCTCGATTTCAATCACTTTCCCACTGTCTTAAGTTTGCCTCTGTGTCTTTTTGATAAATACTTTCGTGATAATTGTTTAGATGAGCATTTCTCCATGGTACCTAGACTTTTTGAATTTAAGCGCAATACCAGACTGGCGTCTAAATCTCATCAATCTATAGTTGAGCTGGCTAGATGCAACCGTAAATTCTATGTTAACAGTTTCTTTTCTCATACGTGGAACTCCCTTCCGGCTGCATGCTTTCCAGCCAACTTTAATCGGCAAAGATTTAAATGCAATGTCAATCGCTATCTACTGTCCTCCTGATTACTCTTTATTCTTCCCGATTATTAATGTTTCTGTTCCTAATTCTTCAACACACTGTAACCCGTTGTGCCTTAGTCGCTTTACTGCCTTGCATGGGGTGATATATATATATATATATATATATATATATATATATATATATATATATATATAGGTAAGAGAGAGAGCGTAATTAATGTTGTATAAAATATTGCAAGTTCAGTGTCCAGATAAAAATAATTATTCTGATCTGGATGCTGAAGTGCTAAGCAGAGTCGATGAGAGTTGTGTATTTTAAATATTTTTCATGCTATAATTATATACAATTTTGTAACAAAATACAGAGATAGAGCATATGTAAATATAGAAGTGGACACTGAGGTCAACAGCAAGCAGCAACAGCCTGTTTCATGATTGAACGCAATCTTCAGGCTAGGTGTCTTTAGACGACATTCAAGTATGAAACAGACTGTCGCCGTTCGGTGTTGACCAGTGTCCAGGATAGAGAGACGGTGCGTGGACTGAAGCAGAGAGACGGTGCGTGGACTGAAAGAGAGAGACGGTGCGTAGACTGAAAGAGAGAGACGGTGCGTAGACTGAAAGAGATAGGTAGATAGAAGTTGAGTTATCTGGAAGGTTATTATTAGGACAACACTATTAAATGTAAATGAGACTGCCATCAAATACAGTATTTTGAAATTAAATATTTTCCTAAATGTTATGTCCCTTCAGGAACAATGCGACGATTATGGCTGCCCACTTATTCATTTTATTTTTAAGATTTGTTAATTGCTATAACTTGAGAGTGGTTTCCCGTTGTCTTCTCCATGGTTTAGAATTCAGAATGTTTTTTTCTAAGACAGGCTAGAGATATTGCTACGCCATCTTTTTCGTTGCCTACTGCCTACTTAAGCATATTTTTTCCCTCTGGTCGCATGTAGCACATCACTGCGGATGTGCTGACCTTCTCTATTGTGTGGATGACAAAGGCACACTAATTTCACCATCCTATTCTTTCATGCTGGCATAGATTTAACCTCATATTTTTATCCCGAAGCCATTCCTATGGTTGGGTTTGGCCACAAGACAGTAGAGATTGGTAAGCAGTTTTTTTTTCTTTCTCTTAGATTTCTCTCCCGTGCTAACGAGTTCCATTTAACTGAAGATACATGCACAGAGTGAACTTGAATCTATTTTCCAAGCTGATAATCTTTATGACTTTCTAAACGTAACTTAGATGTGGCACAAGGTGAAAAATGTGGAGCATCTAGTGAAGATCAAACTCATTATTCAGTCGTAGTTGATTTAGCGAGACAAGCTTGTTAACCAATACATCATGTCGAGGTGACACAAATGATTTGCTAAACGTAGCTTTGGTATGGCACAAGGCGAAAGGTGTGGTGCGCCCAATGAGGATCAAACGTACTATTCAGTCGTAGTTGATCTAGCGAGACAAGCTTGCTAACCATTACACCAAGTGAAAAAGCCTCAAATGATTTTCTAAGCGTAGATTAGATGTGGCACAAGGCCGAAGATGTGGAGTACCCAGTGAATATAGAACTCACTACTCAGTCGTAATTGATCCAGCGATAAAAGCATCCTAGCCAATAAATATATCGCTGCGTCATGAGCTGAGTTTAATAATAGCGATCTACTAAGCGTAGCTTAGACGTGGTATAAGGCTTGGAGTTTAGAGCCCGAAGAGTCGTAACTGAACCAGTGAGACAAGCTTGTTAACCATTACACCACATCGAAGTGTCTAGACCCGAGTTTAGATGTAATGCAACGCCGAAAGTATGTGACACTCAGTGAGGATCAAATTCGCTATTCATTCGAGCGAGACAAGCTTGCTAACCATTAGACCACGTCGAAGTGCCCTGGTGGTTTTCTAAGTGTAGCTTAAATGTGGCACAAGGCCGAAAGTATGGAGCACCCAGTGAGGATCGAACTCGCTACTCTAGCGAGACAAGGTTGTTAACCATTACACCATGTCGAAGTGCCCAGCTGATAACCTTTACGCTATTCGTACATCCTCATTTTTTCATCATTTTATTATACTCCAACTCTTATTCCTCCTCGGTATCATTAAACTCTTCTGTGGCGTATAATTCCACAGCCTCACCAGTGTGTTGCAGCTGTGTTTTCCGTAGCAAATAGGTCTATACGAGGTAGAATTGCCAGCCGAACGTCTAATTTCGAATTCAGAGTTTCCCTTCTAAATTGGTTTCTAACCAAATCTAGAGAGCCTACTCTGACCGACTATTTAACCCATAGCTGGGGCGGAGTTGGAGAAATGGATCTTTCCACAAGAGTATTTGTGCAAAAATGACCGCAACGACCTCGATCGGAATTCGAACTCGCTACGCCGATGTCACTTTCGGCGCTGATGACCACGCATCCCATCTTAATATAAAAGTAGATAAATCAAGAGATGTTTTTTTTTTGTTACCTTTGGGATATCATTGAACACAGTCTGGCCTTCGATACCGGCACCACACCCTGAAAAATAGTCTAAATTTAACTCCCAAACGTCGCCCATATTGTTGAACGAACAATTAGGATTGTCTTCAAAATCCTTCACGAAGATCTTGCCGGTAAATTGTCCAAAGGGCGCGATCTTCACAGACATCTGAGAACTCTGGCAATCGACGGCAACTGTAAGAAACAAAAATATACATATATAAGTATAAAAAAAAAACAAAAAACTGTCAACATTTGTCATTATCTTCACTATTTACATTCGAACTATTGCCCTCATCTATTGTTCTAAACATGAGCAGTGAAACGAGAACAGTCTACCCCGTAGATTAAATAAAGAGTTCAGTTCGGAATTCCGTGTAGGTCACTCGGATCGATATACAACCGATGAAAGCTGGATTAATTGATTGGATTTGATTTTTACAGCTTATCAACCTTTACACTATTTACATTATTCGGACTATTGTCTTCATCTTTGTCGCCATATTTATTACAACGTTTCAGCCGTTGTACGCTCCGGCCTTCTTCAGGTGGTTGGAATGTCGAACTGGACCCTTTATTTCGCTCACTGGGGTAGACTGTTCTAGTTCCACGTGCCATGTTTTAATGGATGTCAGTTATCAGTTATCTCCTGTTAATTCCCCTCGCCAAGTTCTCCACCGTCTTAACTGGGTATTGAACTCACACTCTTTGGGTCCTGTCACTGGATCTAACTAACGCGTTTCTCCACTCTGTCATGTGTCCTGAAGAAGGCCGGAGCGTACAACGGCCGAAACGTTGTAATAACACTCTGAAATTTTTTTGCTGGAGCTTCCAGCGCGAATGCCAAGCAGTACAGAATGCAGTTTTAAAATTTCTCGGGAGTGAATTGCGTCATGATGCTCTTTTTCTCACAGTGCCCAACTGACCCTACTATACCGTACAGTCGACAAAAATCAAAAAATAAACAACGCGCATGCGCAAAATTAAAAATATAAAATGGCGGCAATTTGCCCATCGCACACTTATATAACAAAATTCCAGTTGAGTTCGTTACATTTATTTATGCGCAAATACCCTTGGGAAACACTGAATCCACCATTTTGTCTCCCCCTAGCAATGGGTTAAACTGTAGAGTAGGCTTCTCTTTAGCCTTGGCTGGAAGCCAGTCTAGGAGTAGGACAACTCATAATTCAAAACCTGAGAATGTTCATTTGAAAACCTTGTGGTATACCATGTGTAACATTTCTCTGTATTCGGTTCTTCAAAAATTGTGGCTTTTTTTCTGCACAGGCCTTCACTACTATATTGAAATCATGTGCGCGCATATTCTGGCTTTCTCGTTGTAATGAACCAAGTTACCGGATTCTCATAGCCGAAAACAACAGAAAAGTCCAATATTACAAAGTCACGAATAAGATATCCTTCGTGTCAAAAGTGTAAATTTTAATTTCATTTTTCGTTTCACCTTTTGAAAGTGATGTATGAGGATCCAGGGGAAATTAAAAGTCCCTGATGAAATAAACTATTACAATGGAGCCTTAAAGTGGTCTGTTTTTCTTTAAATTATCAGCTCTGAATCAACATTGAGCTCTCAGGATTTCATCCTCCTTGGGATTATCCATACGGATTACCAAGATTTTCGTTACTTTTATATATAATAAAAAGAAAGAACAGTAAGATATATAATCCGGTGTCCTTATAGATATTTTTATTTTTACAAAATAGTGCTCAATGTAAATTTACAGAGCATTAATATTATAAATTAATTGATTTAAAATATTTTTTTTCGATACACAGTTCTAACCATGTTTCAAAAATGGAAGCTAAAAGCTTCTAATTTAATTTTGTAATTAAATTATAGGCATTAGTTCCATTTCATTCTCAAGCGAATTAATTTATAAGATTTGAAATTTCTAGCGCACATAAAGAAAGATGGTTTGGAAAGTTTAATACTCACAACACAGATTGTAAGCAAGAGGGACAAAGGAAAATAACGTGTAACATAGCGAGCTTGAGTAAATGGTAAACAGATCAAGGTTTAGGAGAGATAACAAAAAAATTTATTAAGAGCTACAAAGAACAGGAAATTGTGGAGAGCCGTGATCTTCAACATCCTGAAGGGACATATACATCATGATGTTGGCTTGGGAAAGGAGTACTGAGAGTCATCTTTCATAAACTTAAAAAAGGTCCTATTAAATAAATTGAATTTATTATAGCAATAATTACACAATTTTTTCAATGGTTAATTGAATAATAAAGAAAACGTTAAAAATACAAGTCACACCTTTATAAAAAAAACTTGTATTTATTTAATTCGTCCGTATAATGGCAAATATATTTTCTTACCTCTTGAACTTTCGCATCTTTCTCCATAGAAACCAGGTGTACAATAACAGGAGAACGTCTCATTGGATGTAACACAAGTTCCACCATTTTCACACTTCAGTCCTCCACAATTTGGACTCGGGGAAATGCTTGCTACAATTTGAAAAGAAAAATTTTCTTTTTAAAAAGATTTTATGCTAAACATAAAACCTCACAATATTTTTAGTGGGGAACAAAAGCTTGTTTGTCTTATATTCAAAACTGATAGAAGCGAAGAACGAATTAAAAAATAGAAAAATTATATATCAATATTTTTACGCATAGTGTACGTTTTTCAATGGGTTTCAACTGGCTAAACGTGTGTTGATATCTTCTGTCTCTTGTTTAGGATTGGGTTTCCAGGTTCTAAACACTCCTCCACAATGTTTTGAACAGGAGTATAGGTCTATCCTTTGTTTCCTGCTTAGGATTTGGTTTCCGGTCCCCGCTAAAGTTTTCTCATTCTCTTTCACTACCAGCAGCTCCTTGCGTATTAGTGGCATTTTCGCCTTGCTTGGGGTGAATTGAATAAAACATTTTCAACGCGATTTAAAAATCCTTTTAAAAAGGTACTAATGTTTGGGTAGAGATTTGGGATAATAATTTTTTAGTATCCATTCATATGTATCAGGCTGTAGACACGTGTGAATGTGTGGGAAAATAAGTTCATGAAGTTTAATCATGAATCTAAAAAGAGACATGATTGCCAAGCTTGCATTACGCATGGCACCTATTGAAGGGTTTGAATATGTAATAATTCTGGGGGGATCACCTTATTACTTAATGACAATAGGAAACTGATCCCCTACTTTATGTCTAATCAAATCTTATATAATGTAAGTCAATCATGAACCAAAAAAGAGACATGATTTCCCAAAGGTGGGTCACGCCTGGCACCTAAGGAAGGATTTTAATATCTAGTAATTCTGGGGTGATCACTTTATTACTTAATGACAATAAGAAACTGATCCCCAACTTCATGACTTTATATTATATACCCAAGTCAGTCATGAATTGAAAAAAAAAAAAAAAGATATGATTACCCAAGGGTGCATCACACATGATAATTAAGAAAGGAATTAAAATAAAATACTTTTAATGCTAATTTGACTAATTTAAAATCGTCTCGTATTAGCTTGTCCAGTTTTTCTATAGCAATATACAAAATCTAAATAGAAATTTCTCTCAATTGATAGAATTGATTGATTACGCAGTCTAACTTGATTTATTGTAAATCTTTTATGTATTTCAATTGATTAAAAATTTAGATTTATTGAAGAACTGTGTGAAAGGGGAACTAATTATTTTTAATTTTTTTAAAATTTATTATTACTGCTTTATTATTAATTTTGTCCTCGAGGCTACCACCGGGGAAGGCCACCCAAGCTATACCACTGGGTTTATACCAATTTTATTGGGAAAACATTGACCTCGATAATAAAATCTGACTGTATTTAAAAAAAAAAAAAAAATTAATTTTTGCCTGAATTTTTGGGACGTGGAGTTTGGGCCCTGTGTTCCTGAACGATTTTAACCCTTTTTGCCTGAGATCCTGAGTCAAAATTTGCAAATAATTGGTATGTAATGTTTCACGGTAGATATAAAAATAGTTACAAGTGTTTACCCACCGTTCAACCGGTGGCTTGACATTATGTTATTTTTCTCTACCACCGGTAAAGCGGTGGTCAGGGCTCAAAGGGTTACCATTCTAATGTCCTTATTTGTTGTCCCCTCCCGGACTTCTTCAATTATCTCGCGATCTGAGTAACTGTACTCTTTATTTAATTTACTTCTGTAGATTAAATAAAAGGTTCAGTTCAAAATTCTCATAAGTATACCAAAATTAACAGATACTTGAAAAAGGCCGGAGAGTACAAATATTGCGTATTGCGATAATAACAATAGCCCGCATGTAAATAAAACTTTTTAAAAATGATGGTTTTGCTCAGTTGTCACATTGAAGCATCGAAAAAAAAAAAAAAAAAAAAAAAGAAAGAAATTGTTTATTTTTCATTAAAATTCATTGAAGCGTTCGATTTCAGACCAAGCTCACCACGAGGTCACAAGCAATAGTAGTGTAGCATCAACCAATCAAAGGAGACCTTACTACACAAGCATAAACAAAACTCTGAGATTACTTATTTAACAGACGCCATTAAGAGAACTTGTGCACTGTCCATTCTTAATGTCTCGTTCACCATGTTCCTCAGCTCCTCCCACAAGACAGATTTGACTCCTTGTGACTCATGACTTTTCCTAAGATTAGCATAGACGTTGGAAGGCAGTTTTCAGTTTTTGGACAAAATTAATGTGACTGCAACAAGGCAACTGATGGCGATCCCGAAAGGTAACCCGGTATTGGAGTCTGAAAGGAGCACTGTAAGTGTGTAAGGTCCCAAAAGAAAATATTCTGGAATTTACTAAGACGCCATTACTCTCGGAAGGCTACTTTTGGGCCTTTTCCATCAATTCACCCCAGATAATGTAAAGTTATTTATAGCAAATATTAATTCATCCCATGAAATTATAAATTTTAAATCAGTTTTTAATTTTGTTATTAAACTTTTAGCACTCTTTTGAAATTATAGAGTTTAAATCAAAATTTGTTTAGCTTGCCTCGCAACAACTCCAATCCTCAGAATGAAAATTGCTAAAGAAATCAAGGATTTATTCACATTTCATAAGTGTAGATGATATTCGAGGTACTTACAAGGAATTTTTACAATTTAAAAAAAAAAAAAAAAAAAAAAAAAACTGTTTTGGGATTGTTTATCGATGTGAGCGCGACGCAGACCCCACACTCCGAAATAGCGCAATTTGGGGCAATGGCAAAGGTCAACCCAACCGGAGAGCAATGGAAGGGCCTCTGGAAAAATCTGATGTGAATTTTAATAAATATAATTTCTTTTTTTTTTTTTTTTTTATTTCGGAGTGAATTAACAGAAAAGATCCCTACTTTTCATTACTACTAAATACCTGGATGCTTTTAAAACACACCTCCTATGTCCTCAATAATTTTAAACTGTCTTGAAAAGAAATTTCGATATTACTCTACACTACAGCTTAATAATATAACCTGCAAATAAATTTGCTTCAAACAAAAACAAAAGAGACATCAATAGCATCATTTTTCTTTCATTTAATGAAGAAAAAAATATCAACATAATGGAATGTTCCATGTTTAAGTTTCATAGCGTGGTGTTTATATTTGTAAAACTGTTTGATAAATTTCTCAAGAATGCAAAAAGCAGAAAAAAAGGGAAGAGAAGTTATGTGCATCAGTGTAGTGAGATTGGCAAATAGGATTTTACCTATTTGCATCTGTTGAATATAGGATAAAGTGTATAGTAAAGAATTAGACGACAGGAACTGTCTATATTTCTGAGATGAGGTATAATGTATACTATTTACATTATTAGGACTTTTGTCCTCATCTTTGTCGCCATATTTATTACAACGTTTTCGGCCGTTGTACGCTCCAACCTTCTTCAGGTGGATGGAATGTCGAACTGGACCCTTTATTTCACTCACTGGGGTAGACTGTTCTAGTTCCACGTGCCATGTTTTAATGAATGTCAGTTATCAGTTATTTCCCCTCTCGAAGTTCATCACTACCTTAACCGGGTATTGAACTCACAATCTTTGGGCCCTGTCACTGGATCTAACCAACGCCTTTATCCACTTTGGAGAGAGGAATTAACAGGAGTTCTATTAATGTTACTCTATGAACAATGGAAGTCAAATTATGTTTGCATAATGAGGAAACGACATTTAACAATGAGTTGATTCTTCGATAATAAAATAAAGTCTTGATCAGGCAAATAATTAGATAATCGATGCCATACACCAATACATTCATTGGTTACAGAATTTTGACCATTCCTAAATTACCGAATACAACTGACAACTAAAGAAGTGGGTACAATACAGCAACTGATATGCTGCTACTATAACAATCAAAATGTAAATACCAGTCTATATATATATATATATATATATATATATAAGAATCATAGTTTATAGTTTCAAAAATATTGATTAGTTGGAAAATCGTAAAGTAAAAATTGATTTTCGTTTTCCTGAGTCACAAAACAATTAGCCTCGACACTCGTCAAGTTTCGCAAATATTAATTTTGACAAGATACAGATGACATACATTATTGCAACAATAGGTTGATTTCACTCATAGCTATGAGTGAACATTACTGCAAGCAATAAATAAAATAGAATACTGAGTGAAGCAGTGGATTGTGTTTGAAAAGTTTTCAAACCATGCGTTATCAAATTTGTGGTGCGTCGGTGTGGAAGAAAAAGGACAGTAAAAGGCGCGAAAAAAGAGATGAAAGCGCGCAAAGATGGAGTGTGACAAAAAAGCAAGTGTCTAATGAGGAAAAGGAGCTTTCAAGCATATTTTTAAACGTCATATTCATATTATAAAAAACATATCTTGACGTTACTTTTTTGTTTCATTTTTTAATCAAATAGTCTACAGAAATATGCTGAAGATACCATGGACCGAACATGTAAACAACGACGAGGTTTTAGAGAAAACGGAAGCAAAACTCATACTTAACACCAGGAAGAGGCAGTTAAAATTTCTGTGGCACGTAACGAGGAAGGTAGGCCTGGGAAATCTGATACTCTCAAGACAGAGGAAAAGAGGAACAGAGGAAAGCAGCGCATGACATACTTGATGATATTTGAGCAAATGGATGGCAGAATAGAGTTTGGGAGAAATAACAAAAGTATAAAACTTATTAAGAGCTACAATGGACAGGAAGATGTAGAGAGCCATGACAGCCTATGTCCTGAGGGGATACGGCATATAAAAGTTTTTCAGCATTATTATTTTGTTCCTAGTTTTATTCTGTATTGTTATTGAAGTGTTTACCAACCCAAAGAGTTATTGTGAGAAAAAATAAAACTGTATAAAACTAGTAGTAAAACAATAATAGTGAAAAAGTTTCCTCTAAAAAGAGCAACAATAAGACGGAGTAAAATATAGTGTAGGACTGTAGGCGGTTATCTCTCCTTTTGAGGGAACAAATTTACTGATATGTATTTGAGGGTCGCGTAATAGCACGTTGGTGAGGATAGTTGTTGCCTAAACAATTTAGTTACGAAGACGTAATATATATTCGTGTACTTCAATGTTGTGTACAAAATGTTTTCGTGTATAACTCATTTTTTTTTTTTTAATTAATTGTTTTGGTTATTCTTCTCCTTCCGGGCATCGTGTTAGTGTATCACAGATACACTAATGCCTATAATGGACATTGGTGAGTGGAGAATGCAAAAATATTTCCTCTCTCTTTCCAAGCACCCCATTACTAGTAATAAAATAATAATAGTGAAAAGACTTAATCTAAAAGGGAATAATAAGAACGAATACTAGTAGTAGTTGTAATAGTGAAAATGTTTCATGTAAAAAGCAAAGATATTATGTAGAGTAATACTAATAACAAAATAATAGTGATTGTGTTTAATCAAATTTCAAAAAGTATAACTTTCAAAAGGTTGCGTAAAAAGTCGGAAAGGAAAAGGAATACAGTTGTACTAAGCTTAATGTTTCTTTGACCTAATTGGTTAATGCGACGTCCATCATCATTATTATTTTACGATTTCGTGCTTTTTATTTACATTGTTTTCACATTCATGATGTTTCAGTCGTTGTACGCTCCGGCCTTCTTTAGGTGATTGGAATCTCGAACTGAACCCTTTATTTCTCAAGGACACATGGCTCAGTGGATAAAAGTTGTTTGGATCCAGTGACTTGGCCCAAAGAGTTGGGAGTTCAATACCTGGGCACGGCAGTGGTGAACAAAAAATTGGAGAGTTGAGTTAAAGGGAAATAACTGAGACATCCAAAAGAGGCATGGCACGCGGAACTAGAACAATCTAAATAATTGCAATGACTCATCTCAGAAATATAGACAGATTTTTGCTCTTGCAGTTTAAAGGTTTTTGAACCGAGAGTGATATTGCGATAAAAATATAAAAATAAATTTTACTAATAATAAAGTAATACCTATATTTTATAATTATTTACTAAATTTAGCCTATTCTAGCTGCTTTTTTATGTGGGATTGGAGCAGTCATGACTCTCCACAATTTCCTATCCATTGTGGTTCTAACTAATGTTTGTTCCCTTACTATCCCTCCAAGACACCTGTTTTGTCATCCATTTACATAATCTCGTTCGGTAGGTTGCTCAATGTTTCTCTCTGCCTCATTTGCCTTTAATATGTCTTAATAAATATAAAGAGAATGGGGTCTAGAAACGGTGACCAAAGACAATCTCAAGAGTGAAAACCCACCTTCGTTCTTGTTACCTTGTTCGAACATTGGCTCCAAGAGGAAATACGTAACCTCACCAACCATCACATCAGGCTAGATTCAACTGATATTTTTGTGCTTAAGTTGGTTACACCTAGACTCGAGATCCTAGTGAATAACCCCAGCAAAGAAACACAAATTGGGTGGGAATTAAATATGACCACAGGTTTATATGAAGAAACCATTTATTAAAGACAACAAAAGTCATGAGACATATTTAAAAGGATTTAAGACCGCTTACAGATATTAATGGTTTTACAGTAATTGCCCCCTCATCGGCCTAAGTCAAATAATTAAGTATAATTCATTATACTAAGTACTAAAAGTTGGACTTAATCATCTGAGACTTCTCTCTGACTTCCATCAACATGGCTGATGATAACCTCCAGGAGAGTGACTCATTGCACTTTCTTGAGCTAACATTCTTGGCTAACATGAAGTGGAAAGACTATATTAAATCTATTGTCAGGTCAGCTGCTAAGAAAGTTAGTTCACCGTGTCAGATGAGATAATTTTTCTCTCCAGAATCTTATATATCTATAAATCTACCATTGGTCCATTCTTAGAATATTGCTGCCACATATGGTCCAGTGCTCCTGCTATTTATCTAGAGCTCCTTGATAATATCCAAAGAAGAACCAGCAATATTACTGGTCCTGATCTGGTATCTCAGCTTCAGTCACTTTCCCCACCATCATAAGGTTGCCTGCCACCGTCATACGTATATATAAGTCTACCATTTACTCTCCTCCTGATTACTCTTTTGTTCTCGCTCATTAGTAATGTTTCTATCCCCCCCCCTTGTAAGCCCTTGTCTCTTAGTGGCTTTACTGGCTTGCATGGAATGAAATCGATAAAAAGGAAAAAAAATACTGGAAAAGCTATTTTACGCATAGCTGTTATCCTTTAGTCGCCATGTCCCCAATTGATGTTTTGGGCGAACTTACGTGACCAGCTTTGAGATGTTGCTGATGTTTCGTGCCTCTACAGCTGTATAATGAATATTAATTTCATTTATAGCTTTTTCGTACCGTTCAAAAAATGACAGTAGCTTTATGTTGATTACGTTAAAAGTTAATTAAGCGTTTTCACGATAAAGGATACATTTGAGAATAAACATCAAATAATGTATCATTTGAAGGTTTGTTATAATTCTCTTCATAGGCACAAAAATGTCTTCACGGCTTATCAGCTTTTAAATTTGTAACTTATTATCTTAGTTTTGAACGCTTAAAAAGAAATCATTTAAACGAGTCAAATGCTTTTCTTACTGAACATTCGTGTAACAAATCCCGTCAAAAATGACCACCTATTTAAATAGTTTAATAATTTCATTGTACTTATTCCTTAGGCCTGGCCTTTACATCTGGAATCCATCATGCCACGTCCACAATAATGAATCATCCTCATTCCCCTTCGTATTCCATTAATAAGAATTAAGTTCCATTCAAACACCTTCTTCGCGGAATAGACAACCGACACGATGTTTTCCCAATGACAACAATCTTGACCCCTTCAAGTCAAGGATTAACCATTATCTTTCTTGCATAACCCTATGAACTTTACTTCTGCCTGCATTATATATATATATATATATATATATATATATATATATATATATATATATATATATATATATATATATGGGTAGGAACTTTTCATTCAGACAGGTTTCGTTGGATATGAAAGAAAAGGAAAATCTGCTGAATTTTTATCGAGTCCTTGTAGTATTCTTAAATTTTACTGTCTGGTGGGGGTAAGGGAGTGTAAAATTGTGTCTATCGACCCAGGCGCTTTCGATCAATTCTTTAGCTATTTTCAAACGGGGTGGTTGTTATTAATTTCTTTTCACTATTGTCTTAAAATGTAATTGTGTGAGCTATATATATATATATATATATATATATATATATTCGAAAATGATAACATAAATGTGTTATAAAATGGCTGTTTTTGTAGTGATTTATGTTAGCATTTTCGAAAAATAATTATATCTGCTCTACTCCGTATTGAGCACTCTTTTAAGAATAGTATTTGTTGGTTATTGAGTTTATTCCGTATACACCAATCCTATACTTGGGTATATATATTATTATTTAAACGTTATTTTTTGGAGGATACCTATGAGTAGCAATCCATTCCTTTTATGTATACTTAATAGCTCTGTTGTATTATATCGAGCACTGTTTTATTAACACCAGCTATATATATATATATATATATATATATATATATATATATATATATATATATATAGAGATAGAGAGAGATAGATATATATATATATATATATATATATATATATATATATATATATATATAGAGATATATATATATATATATATATATATATAGAGAGAGAGAGAGATAGAGATAGATAGAGAGAGAGAGATATAGAGATAGATAGAGAGATATAGAGATAGATAGAGATAGATAGAGATAGATAGAGAGAGAGATAGATAGAGATAGATAGAGAGAGATAGAGATAGAGATAGAGAGAGAGAGATAGAGATAGAGATAGATAGAGAGAGATAGAGATAGATAGATAATTACTACATTGTGCTGGCCATCATATATTCTGGAAGAAAAAGCTTTGTGGTCGAATGGATTGCTCGAAAGATTGTGGTCAGAACACAAAGAATGAGTTCAGTTGTCCAAACAACGACTTTTCAGGAAATGATAGACTGTTTTTCTAGTTGCCCACAAAAAATTCTAACAAACCGAATTTTGTATTACATTTTTGGAAATGAGAAATTTTCAATCTTTTTAATATGGATTCTTTTATAGAGAAAATATTTCGGCTAAGTATTCTCTCCTCATTTTCATGAGTTCATTATTTTAGGCTTATATGAGATATCTGCTGATTGCGTTACTTTGGTCATATTAGTTTTACTATTTCATTACCTGATCCATGGACTGAACTCACCACTAGACGAAAGCAACACGTGTTTAACTAACGCTTATATCATCAATGCCACTGCCCTGAAGGAGATCAGATGTGTTTTGGGAGACTTTAAATCCTATATCAGATCAACAAGTGATCGACTTCTTTTGTAACATGTAAAGATAGTATTTGCCGTTATCCTACAAGGAAACAATTGGCATTCATTGACCGAGCAGCCAGTACTATAGTTTTTTGAAATTTATAAAATCTTTTTCGTAAAACAACTTTTCAGGAAAATAAGTTTCTCAAGTACAGTAGCTGTTATTGCTCTTTTCAGTATTAATGGAGATTTCCTTCCTAACCTTTTCTTTGAAGTAGTGTGGAATATCAACATTTCACTATTATTTCCATTTGAGTTACATGTTCCTTTTCAATAATAGACGAAACAAGTCTGGAGTAGTAAAAAAATAAATAAAAAATAACCAAGACTAAATAGACCGTAGTAGTGATTAATGAAAGCTATCTGACCACAATTTTACTGAAAAAAAGAGAGTAACTAATGAATTGAGTGGGTGTTTGGTGGAAGGGGATTAAAATAAAAAGCGTGAAGGCCAAATCAGGAGATTAACAGTGATTTAGAAATTGGTGCATTCTTTCTCTTCGCATTGTTCAGAATCAGATACACATACTCACACGACCATGACGATTCACTCATCAACATGTGTGGTTGCTGAGCTGAAACTAAGAATATACGGTATCAGGGTCATGACAGAGTAGGGTAAGCTGCAGGCACACTGAGAGAGAGAGAGAGAGAGAAACAAGAACCAAGATAGAAAAGAAACAGCAAAGAGGACAACTTTTACTAGGTTTGTCTAAGGGAGAAAAATAACCGGTAAAAAGCTACTTTTTACTATTATGTTATAGTAATAATAGTAAGAATAGTAATAACAGTGACAGTTGTAAAAATCATAATAATAGGAAGATGATGATTTGTTTTTTCAACGCCAAAAAACATTTTACGATTGTAAGTTCTAATAATTAACAAACCCTATCTTTGTTAGGGGGTGGGGTAGAAGAGGTGGATTCATACCTTTCCTAAGGGTATCTGTGTGTAAGTGAATATAAAGAACTTGACCCTCCAATTTCCAATTCAGAGTCATTATCTATTACACCACCCGCACATCCAAGCTTATAACACCTGGTATTCCCAAGCAGTCACCCATCTAGGTACTGACCAAGCTCGACGTTGTTTAACTTCGGTAATCGTACGAGATCCGGTGTTTCATCGTGATATGGCCGTAAGCAAGAAGAACTGAAGTTACACCAGGCAAAGATTCTAATTTTGGTTGTAGGTGTTAGCATGTACAGGTGTTGTCTTGGTGGATTAAGATGGGTGACAGTAAATATGTTTTGTACCACAGATTCAAATGCCTGTTCCCTGACCATAACCACTTGGGCATGTTAAACAAGGCGTTCATACATTGGACATTTTCTGGTCATGAGTGGGAATAGAAGAGGATCATCATTGCTGGTGTTCCTGAATTTGTTTTTTTTTTGGGGGGGGATGCGGCAGACAAGATGACTTGGGAGCACCCTCAATCGGAAACCACCTGAGCAGACTAGTTTTGATGCTGATTGTATCAAAATCTATCATCATATTGCACACATTTGGTTGCGTTGCATGTGTCCGTCATACTCTTATCAGATTGGATTTCATTATGAGTTTATGTGTATACGCAAAAGCTCATCAGACAACATGAAAATGTGGACGGATATGACAATGCCGGAACTCCTGTGAGACACCGCCAACAGATCATCCTGGAGGAGGTTGTCTGTTACTTCTGCGCTTAGGTAACCACCGACGATTGAAGCAGTCAATGCACTGATGATGATAATCATTGTATCCCAGCATCACTTTGTTGGCATACTGCTCTCCCAATAATAATAATAATATCAGCATCGTCTCATGTAGCGACAAAAGTCAACTGTAGAAGAAACTATATCTGTAAATGCAACGCCATTTTTCTTTCATAATAATGGTCAAGTTAATAGATTTAAGAATATTTATACGCTTGACTTACTTAATTTCGAATATCTTTATTTTATTTTTTAATCATTTTATTCCAAACAAAGTGATAATGTCCCTATGACGCAAAGGATTACTGTGAGTGAAAGAATAAGAAAACTTTAGAAGGAACCGGGAACCCAACTCTAAACATGAAACAAAGGATAAACCTCTACTCCTGTTCAAAAGACCGGGGAGGTATGTGAACCGAGTTTTTACTTTTAGATTTAACCCCTTACTTAAATATACAGTGGAACCTCGGTTCACGAATTTAATTCGTTCTTGAAGGCCGTTCGTAAACCGAAACTTTTCTCCAATAGTAGAGAAAAAGTCACAGTACAATAAAATTGGAAAATAAAATCACGGCACAACACACGAATGTATATAACACGGCGGTCGACTCAGAAATGATTCCGTTCGGATTAATTCGGTTCAGCAATGTTGTTCGAGAACCGAAATTTTGTTCGATAACCAAGGTATTTTCATCTTGAATTTTCTGTTCGAAAACCGATTTGTTCGACATGCGAAACATTCGAGAACCGAGGTTGCTCTGTATATGTCTTATACGAAAAAAATTATTATAATGTTCAACTTTCTACATCAATTACTAACATTTCCATCAATTCTTTTAATGTCTTATATATCTAGTGTTAACAATATTCAAGTAAAGAATGTTTTGTCCGATTCTCAACTTTATAATATAGTCCTCACTTCCTTTACGAAAAGGATGGCAGGTCATCCACATCGACATTTCTTCATTTGTACTTTGTGATCTAATATTGTCTTGACATCGTCATAAAGACTTACATATCAATACGTAAAATCGAAACAAGTAGGAAATTTGGTTTCGAGACTAGATTTATTTAGTGAGATTATATCAATAAGCAAAACATTATATGACATCTACACTTTTCAAATAGTGTTCCATGACAACAACAAATTAACAAACATTATTTAGTTAACCCATTAAGTACGGTAAAAATTGTCCGTCCTTTTACAGCCTAATGATAAAACACACCGAGTTACAAGTGGGATTTCCCCAGAGAAAAAAAAATGAGGTGAATACAAGTTCGATCTTAGCGAACTGCTTCATGTTTAATAATTCTTTCGATGATCTAGGCCAACAGACCTTAACTTCACTGTTTGAAAATAAGTAATGATATCTGCTTAAACACGTGTACCAACTAAAATAACCTTCATAGTAGTAGATTATATAGATAGATAGAAATAATTAGGAGAATTTGAAATAATCATAATTAAGTAATTCATCGAGTCTAGAAGAAACCTCAACAGAATGCCGAAACCACTGGACGGCCGTTTCGTCCTATATTTGAGACTCATCAGCAATGCGCATCCACTACCGAGAATTGAAACCCGAACAGTTACGATAGGAGGCAAATACCATACCAATTGTACCAACGGGCCTCGGTGACGAAGAGGTAACAAATTAAACATATTCCTTGGTGAAACTCACCCGAGTTTCTCTTTTACCCATAGGACTGTGCCTCCACGAGCCACGGCTACTACCCCCAAGCCGCTCAGTCAAGAGCATTAGAAGCCGGTTCAAGCAAGGATATAAAGTGATAGAAATTAGGAGGATTTGAAATAATCATAATTAAGTAATTCATATATATTTATTACATAGACGTTATTTGTCTATATGTTTAACATATGTGGCTTAACTCTTTCTCTGTTACAGAGCCTTCAGTTAGGATCATCGTCAGTTGCAATTATATTTAAAAGTAAAATATGTAAAACTTTCATTATTTTTATTTTGATCTGTTATCCTAATCACTACATGGAATATATATATGTGTCAAAAATCTAAGTTTATTCACTAAAATATTTTAAAAAACTGAGTATGCTGGTTGGAGTTCGAATTCCAATTGAGTTCATTATATTAACTTACGCATTAATAATCTTCTCTACTCCCCCCCATCTATGGGTAAATAGCAGGACAGACTGGGTCCTAGAGTCCTGGTTGGCGACTAGTCTAGCAAAAGGAAAACTCTGGATTCAAACCAGAAGTTTGGGCTATCTTGCCCAAGATATGAGCTCAACTTGAGGTTTGGAGTTAAACTGAGTCCCAATAGATGTTCCAGACAAGGAGCCTCGTTGATAGTTCTAATATTTATCAAGACTGGAGCAAATTCAAGGTCTGCTCGTTGGTGAAACGTTACAAGATTTGTTTTGGAGGCATAGAATGAGACAATCCAATACACATATTGAGTAGCGAGAATTGAGGTCAGCAGATGGAACAGCTGCCAAGCTTTGGTTATCTAGATTGTACCGAACGAGCTGTTTGCTTACAAATGACTGCGCCAGTTCCAGAAAAAAATCTTGCTAGGAGGTAATGTCATTGGAGTAACGATAGTACCCAATAAATCTTGTACTGTACGAAGTCAAGCCAAATAAATATTTATTTAGATCATCACTATTACTGAAATGCTGGTGGTTTAGTTAGTTTTATCATCCTAGTTGCTCGTTTCCAAGTATAATCGTTTGCTAGCACGTCTGTGTTTATTCAACTACCACAGAGCCAACCTGTGATTTACATTGTAACTATGCTGAGCGAATCATCCTTACAGTATCTGGTAGAGAAAGCACCATCTGGTGTGATCAGTGACTGAACAAAAGCTAATTACGCTTAACATCTCGGTCTCGATGACTTGCGACTTCATGTTAGCAAAATTATAGACGGCTTCCAGTTTCGTTAACCCTTCACTAACAAGGTGTGATATGATTTCCAGACATTTCCCAACAGGACCTCACGCTGGGACCATCACCCTCGATCTTTTTTTATAATATTGACCATGATTGGAATGTAGTCACACACATTGGTCTAAAACTTATACAAGAGACTATGTGGAATAAAGTATGTTTAAACATGTTGTAGGTTCATAAAACGATCTGTTTTAATATTTAATGTTTGTCTTTTGTAAAGATAATATTTTAATTTTATATTAAGATTAGATTCATTATGTTTAGTTATAACGTCAATGATTCCCGTATAAGATAAAAGTTTAGTTGGTTCAGGAATTCGGTGACAAAGTAATTACGAGTTCAATTCCTGGGTCAGGCAGTGTGTACTTGAACTCAGTGGAAACATGGCGAGCAATAACTGAACAGTACTAAAAATAAGGACTAGACGAGGTATCACTAAACATGGACAATGTAACGATAACGGCCTGTAAATTAAATAAAGTGTTCAGTTCGAAATTGATTTCCGGTTAATCGGATCGATAATCAACTGATGAAGGTCAGGTGGTACAACGACCGAAACCTTGTGAAAGCAATAACAAAAATGAGGACAACAGTTCGAATGTAAATTGTGCAAAGTAATATTAATGAGTTGAAAGGGAATATTGATTAATTGATTCGTTTTCTACAGCTTATCAACCCTTTACAGGTTATTTAAAGCCAGTAAATATTTTTTACATTGTAAGACTTTCTTCTTTGGGGGAGGTAATAATGGTTTAGTGACGCACTTACTAATAATTAACCCATAGCCGGGGGAGAAGTAGTGGATACCTTTTCCACCGGGTATTTGCGCGTAAGTGTATATAACGAACCAAACTGGAATTAGAACTCTGCTCTCCGATTAACAATTCTGATCTATTATCCATTATACCACCGCACATCCAAGCTTAAAACACCTGGTATTCCAAAGCGGTCATTCATCTTGATACTGACCAGGCTCAACATTGCTTTACTTCGGTGACCGTACGGGAAAAACGTGCTGTTGCCCATAAGCCGAAGGAAATATCGCGTACATAGTTAGTTTTTTGTTTTTTTTGGTTGGGGATTTTGTAAGCTATCCTTTTTGCGTTATATTTACCAAATATAAGGCCCAAGAACTACTAAAGATAGATAGTGACAGTGTGGTATTCTCCGAGTGAAGGAAAAGGCAAGAAGTCCAGTTCATGAGATTATTTAGGAAAGACAACAGTAAACCCTAGACTTGAAGAGGCCAAGATTGTAGCTCATGAATTCAAAGCTCTCGTTATTTACTCGTGTCAATATAAAGAAAATAAGTGGAAAATAATTTTGAATTTCTCCAATATGTTTAGAAAATTCAGAAAAACAAAAGAGAATGATTCATATAAAACTAGGCACATAATATTTCTATCAACTCAATAACAACTACTGTATTTGAATACAAATGATAACTTATGTGAAATACACTTGTTCTATTTAATACTAAATAATTTTTTCTCTCTCATGTGGGCTACAAGCTTTGGAAATAGACATTCATCAAACCAGTCAGAAAATAAAACAAAGGCACAAACAGACAGCAACTTTTTCTTTTTTTTTCATGTTATTTTATATTTCTCTAAGCCGCCACGGATTTAAGAATTTGTTAATTTTGTCACTTTTCGGAATTTCAAATCAAAAGTTTGATGCGTATTAATCATATTCTTTGAATTAAGTGTTCTTTTGGCATTAAATATAATAGCAGGTGAGGTGGACAGGCCGGAAGACGGACAAAGGCAAGTAGGCGAGAGCAGAGGCTGGGGAGTCGCGCAGAGGCAAGCGGACGCGGAAACTGGGTAAGTAGACAGTGACAGGCGGGCGGGTGCAAAGACCGGGTAGGCAGACCGAGGCAGGTATGCAGAGAGTAGCAGGCGGACAGGTGCAGAGACCGGAGAGACAGGGAAGCGGACCAAGAGAACGGGGAGGCAGACAGAGGCAGGCGGGCGAAGAGGCCGGGTAGGCAGACAGAGGCAGGCGGACGCAGAAACTGGGTAGGCAGACAGAGGCAGGCGGACGCAGAAACTGGGTAAGTAGACAGAGACTGGGTAGGCAGACCGAGGCAGACGGGTGGGCGGGCACAGAGGCTGGGTAGGCAGAGACAGGCGGACAGGTACAAAGGTTAGGGAGGCAGACAGACGAAGAGGCCGGGAAGGCAAGCAGGCAGGCGGGCGAAGAGGCCGGGTAGGCAAACACAGTTAAGCGGGTGCCGAGATTGTGTACCACAAAATTTTAAACACAGGTGAAAATTTCCAGTTCTTTTAATGAATCATACTTGCAGTTGGCATGATCATAAATTTACACATCGTTACCTTAAAACTGATAAAAACAAAACGTTTATAATTAACTATTTAGATGAGAGACTTGATTAATTTGTAAACGGTTCCGCAAAAGTCGAAACTATTTGGAAAATCTACTGGATTTTCTTCTTCGGAAAAAAAATCCAATTAATACTTTTTTGAGCCACCATCAGAGCTAATTAATTAGAAAATCTGGTACGCTTTCAACTAATAAAGAAATTCATCAAGTACCGCATTCCAGCCTTAAATCGCCTCCCACTTTTGAAAAATCCTTCCTTTCTAACCATCCCCATACATGTTCAATTGTTAAGACCCGGGCTGTTGGCCAACTAGACCAAAATATTTATACTTTGCTCTTTAAGAAAATGTTCTTTCCAACATGACCTGCTGAAATATCAATCGTAGACAGTCCATCCAAATATCTGCTACTAAATTTTAATTTATTTTTTTTTTTTTACATATCTAAGTATCCTGCTTTGTTCTGGCCCCATCCCTTTCCCTGTCAGTGAGCTGGGGTACCATCTCCGTACCGTAACCTACGGCCCTCCACTAGAACATTTCAATTCAAGTTAGTAATTCTATGAAGAAGTTCATCTAGGCTATCCATGTTGAATTTCCTATCTATGAAGGACGACACTCCGCCACTGGTAATTTGATAAAATTTTGCAAAATCGCATCTGCATTGTTTGGGAGTCATTTTCAAAACTAGACGCTGCAATCATTTTCTGTGTCTGACACCCGATTTATTAATTGTTCGTTCGATTGTCTCTTTATGAACTTGAACTTCCATTTCTGATTTTAGACTGATTGGGATTTTATCACAGTCCTTTGATAACGAATCGGATCTCCTGGTTCTTGACGCTATAATTTTCTGGAACAATTCGCTCACTTATCACCCGTTGTGACGGCCCTTGATCCAACAATCTTACTACGTTCAAAATTGGACCGTTTTGGAACCTTTACCTATCGATTTGACATCAATAAAATACCATTTTTTTTTTCTCCGACTCACGGGTTTTTGATCAATTATGTCCGTCGCGACTGGGTGGGTGAGTTGTCTTCGTTCCATCTGATAGTTGATTTGGAATTCTTTTATAGGTCTTTCCTAGCCCATCTTGTGTTGTTTAGGCCCTGGAAAAGATGTGTCCGACAAATCTACCGGATCTCTGGAACAAGATGAAACTGAGCATGCTAAGCGAATTACAGCGGTATAATAAATAACGGAATAAGTCAATTATCTTCTTATAAACAAAAAGTTGGTTTAATTTGATTTCGGCAATATTCACTACTGTTGGTGTTGTGAGTGTAAATATTAGCTACAACAAAATGAGACTACTTGTTCAGGTAAATTCTTTTTACTTCTATCTGACAAAGTACTTAGTGGTGGGAGAGCCGCTACAATATAGTCTGGCAAAAGGGTCTGCGTTCTGGTGACTGTCCCAAGCGGTCTCTCGTACATGAATACGAGCTAAATTCTTCTCCAGCCATAATTCAGCCCGCTCTCGAAATGTTTATCCTTTCAAAAATTGGCTATCGTCCCTGACTCACAGCTGGGTGAGAATACCCTTACGCTAGCCAGTAGGAATTTATATTTTCTGTTTAACTGTTTCAAACCATTCAGCGCAGTTTTATCGTCTTCCAAAATTTGCAATATTCTGTTCTGAGGTCCCAATATTGTTACACCAATTTTAGTATCAAAAGTCTAAAATTGAACTTTGAACATTTTATATCCCATGAATTGTAAACAAATTTAAAGTTTAGCGACAACGAAACTTTTCAGTGATTAAAAACAGTTTAATTATTTGACAGTATTTAAAAAAATGAATTACCGTAATAAAAAAAAAAAAAAAAAAAAGAACGCAAATAAGTAATAAGATTTTTCAAAATGTTCACCCGAGGTTAAAATTTTGTGATGCATCATCGACAGATATTCAAACTATCCAGACAGGTAGATAAAAGATCAAACTGCCCAGACAAACTGGGAAAGAAAATGAGAGATATTTACTTACTTTTGTCATGCAAATTGCCTGTATAAAAGTTTCTACTTATTTTTTTTTTTTAAATAACAATGCCGAAAGAATAAAATAATTCAAAGCATTTCTAGAATTTTTCCGACTTTTTTTTTTCCAAATGGCGGCTGTATATTGAGAAAGAGAGAATGTGAAATTAAAAAAAAGCCTTTTAATCAATTCAGTTTAAGTTTTTTTTTTTTTTGTTGATCTCTTTTGTGCCTTGTCAGTTATCAACCACAAAAGGAAGTGCACCTACATCCCAGCATGCCCTACTGCAACAGTAAACTTTAAGCCAGTTTTGTTCAGTGCTCTGCCATGCGTTTTCTTATATGAAAGCTTGTTGCTTGTTTATGCATGTATGCGTGTGGCAGCACTTTTTCAAAATGCCTAGTCCTATTTTAACCAAAGATTATTGCATTCTATGTGCACTGTTCCAACTTTTTAGTGTGAAAGAACATCCCATAAATTGATCAGAACAAAGGAGGGTCGAGATAGATAGATAGATAGATAGATAGATAGATAGACACACACACAACAGTAAGGTTCTCTCTGGGCCACTCGAGATAGTGGTTTACAGTAAGAGGCAGTTTATATAAATAGAATTTATAATTACTCACGCTCTGTCCCTGATCTTGAGCACCTTTACCCAAAAATATAGCATACCTTAACACTATATTTTCATCATTTTATATATATATATATATATATATATATATATATATATATAACTAGATACCGATTGACATTAGATTTAAATTTTTGCAGATTAAAGTTGGCTGAAAACCGTAGAGCCGGAAGGGTTTCCACAAGCGAGATGTGCGAAAAAAAAAACTGTTAGCATAGAATTTACGGCTACATTTAGTCAGTTCAACTGTAAACTCATGAGATCTAGACGCCAGTCTAGTGCTGCGCTAAAATTTAAAAAAATCCAAGTACCTATAGCGAAGAGCTCATCCGAACAATTACCATGAAAGTATTTATAGAAAAAACAAAAAGAGGCAACCTAACGGCGATGTAAAAGTGACTGAAGCTGAGCCGACAGATGAGGATCAATTATATTGATAATTCTTCTTTGGATTTTATAAAGAAATTTAAGGAAAATAGCAGGAGCATCGGACCATATGTGGTAGCAATAATCTAAACATAGATACCTGCAAATCTACCATTGATCTCAGTTAATTTCCGGATAGAAACAGTCTTGCACGATACAGTGAACCAAATTTCTTAACAGCTGACCTAGCAATGGATCCAATATGTTCTAAAATGAGGAAATTTAAGTTTGCTAAATTCGAAGCTATTTTATAAAACTAAGTTTTTTTTTGGGGGGGTGCACAACAAAAAGATTTCAGATTTAAGAAAAGTGGAAATTTAAAAAATATATATTATGTAGTTTTTTTTGGGGGTTTGGGGTGGGGGATTTAGTATTTTCCCCCATATAAGAAAAGTTCCAAGATATGTCCGGGTTGTAGATCTCCTTCATTTGGTTCCCGAAACGAATCGTCTAAACAATTCTTAGAATATTACGTCATAACATAACACTGTTTTTTTTTTTTTTTTTTGTTTTTGTTTTTTTTTTTACAGCGAGATTCACCCTGTACAAAACCCGGGAGCCACTCGAGGTAGAGGGTTGCAGAGTATATATTCCTGGATATGGGCAATAAAACGAGAACAGTCTACCCCCGGAGATTAAATAAAGGATTCAGTTCAGAATTCCCTGTAGGTTACCCAGATCGACACACACCTGATGAAGACCGAAGGCACAACGACCGAAACCTTGTGATAACAAAGATGACGATAATAATTCCCATAACTCCTCGTCCCAGAAATTGAAAGATTTTATATCATAGATTGAAAATATAGATTTCTGTTTAATTCTGAATGTTTTCTATCAAAATCTATTTTAAATAACATTAGAATGTTTTTTGTTAAACGGTGAATTTAATGTCTCGATTTCATAGACAACATTCTAATCTGTTAAATACGACTAAATCCCTAAACATCAGATTTATTACAACAGCTCGTAAAACAAATTTATTAAAGTGTCTTTTCTTTTAAAAAGTCTAAATTTTCTACTCAATACACAAAGTACTAAACTAGCATGACAGAGAAGCCAGGTCGTACCTGAATAAGCCCAGTTGTATTTCCATAGTCTGATGGGTGCGTTCGACCGTGCGCGAAGCATCGGGAACTGCTACTCATGAATATAGGGACACCTAACCTGGATAGATCGGCCGAAACGTCAGCGATCGATGTTCAGATGGATCACCAAAGCACACGCTGGAGACATGGTGGAGTAATGGATATCGGCTTGGATTGAGGAATCGGAGAGCCGAGTTCGAATTCTAGTCGAATCCATTACATTCACTTACGTGAATCCTCTTCTCCCCCCCCCCAGCTATGGGTAAATAGCAGGACAGACCGGGTTCTATAGCCTTGAATGACAACTGGTCTACCGCAGAAAGAAATGGCAACCTATTGCGGGAAATTATGTATCGAAAGATACATGATCGCTTAAGCGCGTATCACGCATGTCACATAACTGAACACAAAGTAGCTTTAACAATGCATGCAAAAGAAAATAAAAATAAGGGGAAAGCAATTTTCAATAGAGAACGATCAAAACACATACCTAATCTCACATCCAACAAGTTCTATAACAGGAAACTTCGATTCTCACCAACACACATCCTAATGACAATGACATTTTTACTTTTACTCATAAGTTTCTACAAACCCTTCTATTGCATGTATTACTTTATCTAAATACCTCTCCCCCTTTCCCATTGAATAACTGGACATTAAAATTCATGCCACTACATATAATACTAATAATAATATATATTAAAATGACTCGTTAAAAATATTTTAGTATCTGTCTATATCTCCGAGATGAGGTATTATGATTACTTACATTATTTGAATTGTTATCCTCATCTTCATTGTCATATTCACGACGTTCCAACCGTTTTCAGGCGATTGGAATTTCGAACCGAAATTTCATCCACCGGGGGGGGGGAGATTGCTCTAGTTCCACGTACCATGCCTCTTTCGGATGTCTCAGTTATTTCACTTTAACTCAACTCTTCAAGTTTTAGTCATCACTGCTGTGGCCTGGTATTGAACTCACAACTCTCTGGGTCTAGCCACTGGATGTAACCAACGTTTTTATCCACTGGGCCATGTGGACGAAATAAAGGATTCGGTTCGATTTTCCAGTCACCTGAAGAAGGCCGGAGCGTACAACGGGCGTATGGCAATGAAGATGAGGATAACAATCCGAATAATGTAAATAATGTAAGTAAAAATATTTTATTATGATACTTTCAAACCTGTAGCTTCAGTGTCAATGAACTTTCTAGCACTGATTAATATTAGTTATCTTGCCTTGTGTATGAATTTACTGTCTTGGGTATACAGCTATATAATTACTTTTTTTTATTGTATATTATTTCTTTTATCAGTTTAAACGTTTTCCTTTATTAAACTTAAACGATTAATGGGAATAAATGATTTTATTCGAGCTATAGAATAAGTGAGAACAGCACAATGAAAATAACAGGCAAAGTCAGTTACTATAATAGTTGAAGGAGAAGAAAAGGAGATACATCCCGAACAACTTTTATAAAAATAAAATTGGCAATACCATATAGACAATATGGGGCTTTGTGGGAACAGAAAGAGACCCCCTCCTTCTTCAGATGAGAAAAAAAAAATGAATTGGGCTGAAGACGGCCACTCTCGTGATTGCGTCTGGTGTGCGTAGTATTCTCTTAGCGTTCTTTTCAGCAATGATGCCGTTGATGAAGGAAGGAAAGATCTAAAGATGGATAAAGGAGTGCAGTGGGGAGCCGTGTGTGGGAATGAAGCCGTATGAAAGATCAGCAAATGATGAGGTGAACTGTGTTTGATTTGTGATGAAAGCGAGAAGCCAAAACAGATTTTTTTTTTACTTTGTCGTAAAAGAAAAGAAGTAAAGAAAAGAAAAAACGAAGAAAAAGAAGTAAAGAAAAGAAAAAACGAAGAAAAAGAAGTAAAGAAAAGAAAAAACGAAGAAAAAGAAGTAAAGAAAAGAAAAAACGAAGAAAAAGAAGTAAAGAAAAGAAAAAACGAAGAAAAAGAAGTAAAGAAAAGAAAAAACGAAGAAAAAGAAGTAAAGAAAAGAAAAAACGAAGAAAAAGAAGAAAAGAAAAAAAAAAGAAAAAAAAGTAAAGAAAAGAAAAAACGAAGAAAAAAGAAGTAAAGAAAAGAAAAAACGAAGAAAAAAGTAAAAAAAAGAAAAAAGAAAAAGAAAAGAAAAACGAAGACAAAAAACGAAAAAAGAAGACAAAAACGAAGAAAAAAAAGACAAAAACGAAAAAAAAAGAAGACAAAAACGAAGAAAAAGAAGACAAAAACGAAGAAAAAGAAGACAAAAACGAAGAAAAAGAAGACAAAAACGAAGAAAAAGAAGACAAAAACGAAGAAAAAGAAGACAAAAACGAAGAAAAAGAAGACAAAAACGAAGAAAAAGAAAAAAAAAAAGAAAAAAAAAAAAAAAAGAAAAAAAAAGAAAAAAAAAAAAAAGGAAAGAAAAAAGAAAAGAAAAAAGGAAAGAAAAAAGGAAAGAAAAGGAAAAAAAAAAAAAAAAAGAAAAAAAAAGGAAAGAAAAAAGGAAAGAAAAAAGGAAAGAAAAAAAGGAAAGAAAAAAAGTAAAGACAAAATGGTTTTCAAAAAAGTAAAGACAAAAATTTGGTTTTCCTCGATTATTTTTTTCGTTCAGTTGTGGTACACGAAATCAGCCAGTAAGGATTTAGTTCTCGTCCTTCAAATTTACCCATTAATTGAGGCACACCGCCAGGTCAGACAGTACGGAGGGCGAAGCTATGGTCCCCGAAATAACGGCGGCCTTTAGGAGTCTGTTGGGTGGGATAAAGTTACCCTCCTACCAAGGCAACCTGGCCGAGTTTCATGATTGGTAGCTGTACAAAAGAAACAGCTGGTATACGGGTTGACAGACCGGGAGATGGTGCTGTTGGTATATGAGGCAGCAGAGGGACCAGTCTCAAAATTTATCGGGAGTTTATACAGAGAAAACCCTCAGATAATATGGGACGAGCTGAAGGGAACCCTAATCAGACGATATGCTAGCGAGTGAACAACCATAAAGGCGGTTCGAAAATTGTTTAGGATTAAACAGAAAGCAAGGGAAACTCTAGAAGACTTTGGAGATGGGATTAGCGGGATTAGCATTCCCGAATCCGGAAATAAGAGAAAATGAGGCGATTCAGGCGTTGTTAGCAGACGCTTTCATCCGTGATGCTGACGTGTGGGGTGATGTCCTGTGGATTCTAAAGGTAGCTAAAAATAGCGAGAGGATCTGGGAGAGGGTAAGAAATGGCAGAGACTAGGGAAACCAAAGACCCAGGGGTTGGAAAAGTACATAGAAGGGCTCCAGGCATGGGATAGTGAACATAAAACCCCATAAGAACACGAAAGAATGGGATATACAGTACGGATTTTATAAGTCCACTCCCGGTCGGTACGTTGGACCTGCAATTACGGATGACACAGGGCCAGAGACTGTCCCATCAATTCGGGAGAAGACCCCAGGTCTCTAGGTCCGAAGTGCACTAAGTGCAGAAGTTTGGGCCTCAAGGTAAAGTGGTGCACAGATGCAAGGGATAAGAGACTAGGGATTAAGAAAATAGACATCCTAGTACCCCCCCCCGAGAATAATAAGCGTTTGGAAAACGATAGTGGGACCCCCGTAGAGAAATAAGAGACAGGGTGGCCCCCAATAAAAATAATACCTCTGAAGTGCTGGACATGCGGTGTGGCTGGACATTTTTTAGCCAACTGTAAATGGCGAAGCTGTTGGCAATGTGGAAAGGTTGGTCACTTGAGAAGAAATAACTGTCCAGAGAAAAAGGGTGCTGGGAGTGGAAGGGTAGAGGCAAGGAGGTCGAGAGGACTAGTCCTCACTCCACCCAAGGAAAACTCCAAAAGAAGCTGGCCTAGGGTAGCAAATGATGAGTCCCTATTGCCAGCACCCAGGTCGAGACTTGAGAGAGATAGAGATAGCCGATCGGGAATTAAAAATAAGGGGAGGTTTAGGAATAGGAACAGAGCCCAGATATTTCAGCTGTTTAAACAGGGACCGGACTTCACCTGTAATGTATTTGTGGGGCACAAGACGGAAAAAACTTTAGTGCATACTGGAGCTTCGGTCTCCTTAATAAATTCCAAGGTGTTTAGACAGGTGGGGTTATGTAGAAAACTCCAACCAGTAGATTTCTTAATTAGCCAGGCAGGTGAGAATAGAGGGTATGACATGACTACTATTCAAATTGGCAAGGACCACAGGTGAACTTAACATGTATGTGACACCTGATTTGTGTGGGGGAATTAATTTTGGGGAGTGGCTTAAGCTGAACAAGGCCCAAATCCGCTTTGACCCGACTACATTAATCTTAGAAGGGGTGGAAATCCTAGAATGGTTATTTCATGTGAAGGAAGGAAGGATAGAGTGGAGAAACTAACGGAAGGGTTATATCAAATAATACCTACAGAGAGGTATGATAATGGTGAAGAGGTAACCGTGCGTAGTTCTATGGTAGTAGGAATAAAAACGGTGCCCCTGTTATTGGCTAATACAGCCAGTAAAACTACCACAATAAAACAGGGAGAAGAGTTAGGTTATGCCTGTCCGATAAATTAAGAAAATGAGAGTAAGCAAGAACTATGGAAGAAGGGTGGAGACTAGTATCCCCAAAATAAAGGAAGAAGACTTGATAGTGTCTGAAAGATATAAAGATGAGATAAGGAAACTGCTAGAAGCTAATCGAGATGTGGTAGCTAATACTGACAAAAAGTTGGGACAGAACGGAACAGTACGTATGAAAATAGACACTGGTGACCACCTACCCATTAGATTGAGGCCTTATAGGACCCCCAATCCATAAGAGAACATTAGTGGAAGAAGCAGTAAATAAGATGTTGAAGTCGGGAGAAATCAAAGTCCCCATGGAGTTTTCTAATAGTTACTGTGGAAAAGAATGATGGAGAACATAGATTTTGCGTGGATTTTAAACAGTTAAATGCCATTACAAAATCGTTAGCGGTACCTTTGCCACGGATCGATGATATTCTAGCACTTTTGGGAAGATCAACATGTTTTTCTGCTTTGGATCTAAGGTCAAGGGCAGGTAGCTTTGTATGAAAAGGACCAGGAGCAAACAGCTTTTACTTGTCATATGGGTCTATTTAATTTTCGTGTGATACCATTTGGGTTATCTAATGCCCCAGGTGTATTCACTCAGTTTATGTCCCTAGTGTTAGAAGGTATGGAAGATTTTGCCATGGCTTACCTGGACGATATCATGGTGTTTTCTAAGACACCCGAGAAGCATTTTAGACACTTACAGAAGGTGTTTGATAGGCTGAGAGAGCACGGGTTGAAATTAAAATTGCCTAAGTGTTAAGGCAAGTACTTGGGTTTCTTTATAAATAAAACGAGAATAAAATCTGATTTAGATAAGGTGGAAGTGATAAGGGCTATGCTGGATCCAAGAAAGTGAGAGAGGTTCGTGACTTTATAGGAACCATTGAATATTACAGGCGCTTTGTGCATGCGTTTAGCAGATTAGCAGGACCCTTGATAGCCTTGACTAAGAAGTATGCTAGATTTAAGTGAACGGAGGACTGTCAACGAGCCTTTGATACCCCCAAGCACCAGCTGACAGCAGTACCCTTGCTGATTTAACCAAACCTGAACAAGCCGATGGCGCGGTACTTACCCAGCCTTGCCTCAATAAGGATGGATCAGTGCCAGGTATACCTGAGGAAGTGCCTATATATTTTCTGACCTACAGACTATCAGACACCCAACAGAGATGACCAGTGATAGAAAAGGAAGCGTTTGCCATTTTATATGCAGTACAAAAATTAGATTATTACTTAAGTGGGGCCGTATTTACTTTTAAAACTGACCATAAGACCCTCAAACATTTATTAGAGGCAGAGTGGACAAATAAAAAAGATTCAGCAGTGGGCACTGAAGCTTAGTGGCCATCAGTGTAATCTGGAAAGGATAATACCTGTACAGATCTGTTATCAAGAATTCCAGAAAGATTAGAGTCCGAATCCATTAGGTCAGAACCAGGGTTGGATGACAGGGCTTATCAAGTTAATGTGATAAATTCTCACACTCTAAGTAAACGTCCAATTTGGAAGGAAGAGGAATATGAGGAGAAAGAAATTATTAGGGACCCTCATTGAGAATCTATGATAGAGAAGAACCAGGAAGATAGCGAAATTACTTCTCTGAGGAGTAAGGTAGAAGCAGGGACTACCTCTAAATATACACAATGGAGTGTTGAATTACATTTCGGGACGAGAGTAAGAAAGAAGTCTCAAAATAGTAATATCAAAAATGTTAAGACAAGAAATCTTAGTCCAGTGTCATGAAAAGGTAGAACACATGGGGGTTGATAGAACCTATGAATTGATGGTCAGGAATTATTTTGGGCCTAGACTGTATAATGACGTATTGAATTATGTGAACAAGTGCATAATGTGTCAATCACCGAGTAGAGATAATAGGGTCGCCCCAGTGATGGAAACAGATATTCCAAATTATCCATTTCAGAAGGTGAGCATAGATATTTCAGGGCCCTATGGACAAACTCCTCGTGGAAATGCGTATATAGTAAGCTTCGTGGACTCGAGGAAGTAGAGAAAAAAAGAAAAAACAGTATGAAAGAAAGATAGAAGGAAATAATCGGAAGTCAAGACGGAAAAGCGAACCGAGAAAGAAAGGAAAGAAGAAAGGACGAAGACTAAAAAGGAAATGGTTAAGGAAGCGAAAGGAAGAAAGAAAAAGGGAGATAAGAATGGGAGAAATAATCTGAAAAAGAAACAAACAAAGGGAGAGAAAAACAAACAAACGAAGGGAGAGAAAAACAAACAAACGAAGGGAGAGAAAAACAAACAAACGAAGGGAGAGAAAAACAAACAAACGAAGGGAGAGAAAAACAAACAAACGAAGGGAGAGAAACAAGAATGTAAATATCCAAGAATGGAAGGAAAGGTGAAAATGAAGAGGAAAAAGAATAAAAGAAAGACAAAAATGAATGAAAAGACAGAAAGGAGATAAAAAGCAAAGAAACATAAAGACAAAAAGAGGAGAGAAAGGAGAGAAGTAAAAAGAAAAATTAGAAAAAGAAATCACTTGCCAAAAAGAACAAAATAAAAAAGAGAACAATAAGAAGAAGGTAAAAGATGTGTAGATGAAACCAAAAATCGATTGTAAAAAAAATCAATTACGACTGATTCTAATGGACAAAGCAAACTATAAGCGCAAAAAATTATAGTGACGTAAAATTGAAAAGAAATGTGCACAAAATAAATAAAATTCTTGATTTTTAGTTGCGGCGTGAAAATAGAGAGAAGGACGAGAAACACAATAGGCGGGAAAAGTTGATGACGTCATGCAATGGCCGTGGCTGCATCGACAGTGTCTCGGGTCAACGCTTCAATGTTTGAATTCTGGGTTGTTGAAGTACTCACAATCTGAAACGATATTTATTATGACAATTGTTTTTCTGAACATTAATAGTAAAAAGAACAGAGCCAATCTCTTCGACAAAGATTAGTACTCGAGCGTTCATCTAATTACTAACAATCCTATAAGAAAGAAAGAAAAAAAAAAAAAAAAAAAGGAAGTTGTGGAAAAGATATTTTTATGTGCATTTAGATCAAAATATACATTTTTTGTAGCATCTTTAATTTAGTATACTTAAGCATTTAAATTATTTTTATTAAATTTTTGTCTGATATTTCTTTCATCTTAATTTCAGTTGCTTTGGATTGCAAATGTCCAAACTGTCATTCTACGGAGATTAACATTATTAGAAAGGAAAAAGAAACGAAGAGAAGGAAAAAAAAAAACAAAGAAACGAGGATTAAAAAACAACGAAAAGAAAACGAAGAAAACCAGGATCAGACAAAGAAAGAAACAAAGGGGGGGAGAAAAGGAGCAAAAGAAACAAAGGGGGGAGAAAAGGAGCAAAAGAAACAAAAGGGGGAGAAAAGGAGCAAAAGAAACAAAGGGGGGGAAAAGGAGCAAAGAAACAAAGGGGGAGAAAAGGAGCAAAGAAACAAAGGGGGGAGAAAAGGAGCAAAGAAACAAAGGGGGGAGAAAAGGAGCAAAGAAACAAAGGGGAGAAAAGGAGCAAAGAAACAAAGGGGGGGGAGAAAAGGAGCAAAGAAACAAAGGGGGAAAAAGGAGCAAAAGAAACAAAGGGGGAGAAAAGGAGCAAAAGAAACAAAGGGGGGAAAAAGGAGCAAAAAACAAAGGGGGGAAAAGGAGCAAAGAAACAAAGGGGGGGAGAAAAAGAAAAAAGGGACAAAAGGGGGGGAGGGGGAGGAAAAAAGAAACAAAGGGGGGAAAAAAAAAAAAGAAACAAAGGGGGGAAAAGGAAAAAAAAACAAAGGGGGGAAAAAGGAGCAAAGAAACAAAGGGGGAGAAAAGGAGCAAAGAAACAAAGGGGGAGAAAAGGAAAAAAAAAACAAGGGGGGGAGAAAAAAAAAACAAGGGGGGAGAAAAGAAAAAAAAAACAAGGGGGGAGAAAAGGAAAAAAAACAAGGGGGGAGAAAAGGAAAAAAAAAAACAAGGGGGAGAAAAGGAAAAAAAAACAAGGGGGAGAAAAGGAAAAAAGAAACAAAGGGGGGAGAAAAGGAAAAAAGAAACAAAGGGGGGAGAAAAGGAAAAAAGAAACAAAGGGGGAGAAAAGGAAAAAAAAAAAACAAAGGGAGAGAAAAGGAAAAAGAAACAAAGGGGAGAAAAGGAAAAAGAAACAAAGGGAGAGAAAAGGAAAAAGAAACAAAGGGAGAGACAGAAAATAGTGAATATGAGAAAAATATAGTAGTGGTAAATAATCTGAAAGAGTCAATTGGTTTACTAGCAGATTTCGTCTTAATTCGGGCAAAATTTCATAAAAAACTTGATCAAAATATCTGCTGCGAAAAATTAACCGGAAATGGTGATTAACAGCGTTAAGTTGCACATTCACTTTAGTAGGTGTTTAAAAAATGCCGAATGCGAAGAATGTGAAATATGAATCGATTAAAATGCATGCAGTGCGACTTGAAAAGGAGACCAACTGATTTACTGAAAATGAAGCTGAATTTCTACAAAGTTTAATATTAGAATCGATTTTGCAAGCAGTATGAGATTCATACCAGAAAATACCAGGCGTCTAAATCGAAATTGGAACATTTAATCTAAAAGGAGTTGATCTGTGGTGATCCCAATATGTAATGGATTCACTCAAAGTGATACCAAAGTAAGCTTCGCACTCTGTGTCATATCAGAACATCAAAAGAGCTCGGTGCCTTAGAGAGTTGATCGAGAAGGTACCCTCATAATACCCAACTGCAAAATTGGATGTCAGTAACTGCGTTAAAATAAACAGGAAGTTAACCGGAAGAGACGAAGTTATATAAACGCCCTGACCCCCCAACGGAAAAAAGTCGAGTCCTCGTGAGAAGAAAGTCCTCCTAAAAGCAACAAACCCTCTATGGTCGTTAATATGACGGAGTCCAGAACTAAATAAACAATAATTTTATTTATGAAAAATTTAGTCCCTTATTACTAACACAACGTTATGCTCTTCGGTTGACAGAAATATTTCGTGGCTTTGATTGGTTAAAAAAAAAATGACAAAATTCAAGTCCTTGTAAACCGTGGTTATGTTTTCCGTTACAAGATATTCAATCAACCTCTCTGGTCATCTAATATATAAAAATTGTATTTTTTTTTTTTTTTTTTACAATGATGTTCACCCTTCACAAATACCAAGGGTAACTCGAAGGACAGGCTTATAGAGTAAAAGGCACAGCTTATGCGAATATATATCAAATATACACGGGTTTGTCGTTGCTTTGAAATTTTTTCATGCAGCCAATGCGGACTATCATTGTTTCGTCCGTGTGTTGTTTCTTATATTGAAATTGTCATCTTTGATAATGGCTTATGTAAGCCAAAAGCTTAGATTGGATTGAAACATGTATCAATATAGTGTTTTCCTTTCGTATTTCAATGATAATGTGATTAAGCTTATCAGACAATATGAAAATTTACTTTTACTTAAAACAAATAGACAAAACTTGTCTATATTATTTAATGAAAAATTGCTGCCTAAATACACACACACGTGTGTGTGTGTGTGTGTGTGCGATGATAACTGTTGTTAATCCTAGACTTGAACAGGTTAAGATTGTAGTGGTCGGGGAAGCAATCTTTTGGGAGTCGATTCCACAAGTCATTGGTTCGTTGGAAGAAGCTGCTCGAGTGGAACTTACATCTCACCAGAGGAGCGGGATATGAAGGGAATGAGAATAGAGCAGTGAGAGACTTGCGATATCTGTGAGAAAAGGTTTGCCGAGGGGGGAAACAACTGATCACCTACAAGGACGCTGAGACGCTTTTGGACTATTGAGAATGGAAAGTGAAGACTGGGAAGTCCCCGGCCATATATGGCAGCAGTACTCGATAATAAATAGTAAAAATAATTAACATAATATAGAGCTGCATTTTATATCAAATATTTCTTTGAATATGCATACACGTATCGAAATTCTATTATTTTTTCTTAATCTCAAATAAATCGTTAGTTTCGAAGTTCTTGTCGTTGCATTGATTGACTAATTTAATTTTTATGGCTCATCAACTCCTTGCATGTTATTTAACGCCACCAAAAAAAATTTTAGATTGCAAGAAATTTTTTGGAGATAATCATTTAGTGATACAAGTCTTAGTAATTAACCTATAGCTGGAGGAAAGAGACGGACTAATACATACCTTTTCTAACTGGAATTTGAACTCAGTTCTCCGACTAACTTATTCGGTGCCAATATCCATTACATAATCAACACATCCAAGCTTAGAGCATCTGGTATTCTCAAGCGGTCACACTCCTGTGAAAACCGCTAAATCGCACGAGATTATTTAGTAGCGTATACCCCACTATGGTCAATTCATATTGTAAATCAACGCGCGTGTTTTGGGACTGGCTAGATCTGGCCGGTCCATATAGAAACGATTACTATGAAATCGATTAATCTTAATTTTGTCCGAAAGTCGATCGTTGCTTATAGACCGAGCTCATCAATGGACTAATTACAAAGAATCCCATTGAATAATGGAGTCAATAAAATCGTTTCGATTTTGATTATTTGTGAGGTTATTTGTTTGTTAATATTCTCCGATTACAAAGTTTACAGATGCGTCTACAGTCCTCCTGATTACTCGTTCCTCTTAACGCTCATTATGAATGTTTTTTGCTCTTAATTTTCCACAAAACTGTAACGCCTTGAGAAACAAAGAAGTAGAAGAGGGGGAACGGGAGAAACGTAAAAAAAATTAGAGAGAGAGAGAGAGAGAACGAGGGGGGAAACAAAGAAGTAGAACAAGAGAGAACGGGAGGGGGAACAAAAAGTAGAAGAGAGAACGGAGGGAAGGGAACGGGGGGAAAAGAAGTAGAAGAGAGAACGGGGGGGAACAAAGAAGTAGAAGAGAGAACGGGGGGGAAAAAAAGAAGTAGAAGAGAGAACGGGGGGAAACAAAGAAGTAGAAGAGAGAACGGAGGGGGGAACAAAGAAGTAGAAGAGAGAACGGAGGGGGGAAACAAAGAAGAAGAGAGAAACGGAGGGGAACAAAGAAGTAGAACAAGAGAGAACGGGGGGAAACAAAGTAGAACAAGAGAAACGGGGGGGAACAAAAAGAAGAAGAAGAGAGAACGGGGGAACAAAGAAGTAGAAGAGAGAACGGGGGAACAAAAGAACGGGGGAAAAAGAAGAAAAGAGGGGGGGAACAAAAGAAGTAAAAAGAGAGAACAAAGAAGTAAAAGAGAGAACAAAACAAAGAAGTAAAAAAGAGAGAACGGGGGGAACAAAGAAGTAAAAGAGAGAACGGGGGGGACAAAGAAGAAGAACAAGAGAGAACGGGGGAACAAAGAAGTAGAACAAGAGAGAAACGGGGGGAAAACAAAGAAGTAGAACAAGAGAGAACGGGGGGGAACAAAGAAGTAGAACAAGAGAGAACGGGGGGGGAACAAAGAAGTAGAACAAGAGAGAACGGGGGGGAACAAAGAAGTAGAACAAGAGAGAACGAGGGGGGGACAAAGAAGTAGAACAAGAGAGAACGTAGGAAAGGAGAAAACAGAACCGATATATGAATAAATGTATGTGTATGAAACTTTATGAATACGTTTTCTTGTATGAGATTCTATGCTCTCTTAATTATGTGTGCTTCGTGATTAAGATTTTTCTATGAATTTTCGTGCGTTAAAAACAGCGAAAATAGAAAGATTCTGTTTGCATAGATGGGCATGTATATTTATGGCGTGATTTTGTAATGCAAATTTATTTACTTACAAGGAAGAAGTCCGCAATCGTGTCCAGTGTAGTTGTTAGTACACATACAATAGTTCGAAGCTGCTGTGCACTTCCCATTTTTCGCACAAGTAACGCCCCACCGTCGACAATCAAAGTCTACTTTCTGAGCTACAGAAAAAAAACAATAAGATAAAATAAAATTAGACATTTAAAATACAATACATACATAAGTTATTGGTCAGAGTTGAATTAGACTATGAAACAGTAATATTAAAAATTGGCCAATACACTTATAAAGAAAAGAAACAATTACTATGCAAAGCTTTTGAAATAATATTAATAATAATAATAATAATAAAAGAGATCAGCCGATGACGCTACCTTGGTTTCAACGAAGGTAGCGCGATCGTCTGATCTTATATATATATATATATATATATATATATATATTTAGGCATCCAAACAAGTTTAATTAAAAAGAACTAACAAGGAAGGTCTATGTATAATATTTTTTTTTGTATGGTATTTTTCCAATTTTCAAGTAAGGTTTTGAGTCTTGTGCTCGAAATTCTGGATAAACAGTCTGAAGTTCATATTGTGTTTTTTTTTTTTTGTTCAAGTACTTTCGACCAACTCAAACATTTTCAAGAACTAATTTGGGGATTTTGTGGTAGACCAAGAAATTCTAACTACCATATATAAACAAAGCTTAATTCTTCAAGTCGAAGGTCAACCGTTATCTATCGTATATAATCCCAGTCTTTTCTCCCCCTATCCTACCTTACAACACCCACATTCTGTAAGCCTCTACTTTCACTGACTCTTAGAGCTTGTATTGAGTGAACTATAAAAAAATTAAAAAAAATAAAAATACCCGACGTCCAAATTGACATTTTTAAAATTCGTAACAAGTTTTAAATTCATTAGATTTATCTCACTATTGAAGTGTGAAACTTAGTCGGAAAAAGAGTTCATTGAACTTAATATTCGCTTGAAGATGAAACGGAACTAATGCTTTTAATTTAATTATATAATTAAATTTGAAGTTTTTAGCTTCAGTTTTTGAAACATGGTTATTATTGTGTAGCGAAAAAAACAACATATTTTAAATCAGTTAATTTATTATATATGTGTGTGTGTGTGTGTGTGTGTGTGTGTGTGTGTAAAAGATCTAGCCAAAAGATCAAGACACAAGGTCGATTTTATTGTGGGAGTATCCGAGCGCGTACACACGGGCCAAGTACAAAAATTTCCCGAGCTCCTGCAACCACCGGCCTCGGTGACGACCACCGATCCTTCTCTCTAGGGCCATGAGAGAGGTGCATCCTCAGGCAGCTGTTCCCTTGGGTTGGGCACCTCACCGCGTGATTTTCCTCAACTGTGCCCCTGTCTTTCGATGGAGCCGCAACTGAGAAATTATAAAACCTACTCAGGGATAATTCATGTGCCAGGTTGGTATCAAAGTTTGAAAGCTGCAAAATTAACCCTGCAATATCAAATTTAATGTAAAATACCAATTTGCCAATTACACTTCAAAAGGAAATTTAAAAAAAAAAAAAAAAAAAAAAAAAATAGCATCTAGTCATTCATTTCCCATTTCCTAATTTTCATTAATAGGCGATTGTTTTGCTGATATGTCATTGAATTGATTGGTTTTTGCTCCGAAAATGGTAACCAACTCATTTAGATCACAGTTTGAAAGTAAAGGGAAGTAAGTCTTGTTGATATTCGTTAATATTATATTTCGAAAATCGACAAGATTACAGAAATAAGTGAAATAAACGACAAATGGTGACATAGATCTACTAATTAAGTATTTTGCTATCTTAACTCTAAGTAAATGAATGAGAGATTCATAGAATAATCAGCTTAATGAGCCATATAACCAAGATTATAATCCGAATTTTGCTGAATAGAACGCGAAGCAGAATTCGGCCGGAAATAAGACAAGAACAGTGTGATTTTCTCAGAGACACTGAAACAAGAAATGCTATATTTATGATCAGAAAGTTTTTGGTGAAAGTAATACAAATATAGAACAATGTATACTTAGGTTTCATAGATTCTACAAAAGGGGGCACAGTGGAGTAATGGATAGCGTCTCGGATTGAGGAATCGGAGAGCCAAGTTCGAATTCCAGTCGGATTCATTACATTCACTTACGCGCTTGGGAAATGTATGAATTTGTAGAATCTTCCACAACACAACCAGCCTTACCTCTTTGTAGAAAATGCACTCTTCCTATCTAGTAAGCCAAATTCTAATTTCAGACAATATAACAAGTATTCATTGGTCAATCACCTCCAATCTGGCTTGCTGATTGGTCAGTTCCGACCAATCAAACCGCCTGCACGCGACCAAGCTGTTTTCCTGCTCATATGCTGCGAGCCACCCGGTGATTATATAAACAGAAAACGTGTGAACCTTCCGAGCAGTAATTACCAAGTTTCAAGATGTAACCTTCACCGACTCCCGTCTTAGTCATTGCAGACCAGACGTTAAAGACAATTACCAACTTTAGACAGTATCAAACGCCCACGGAGAACTTTCCAAAATACTCCACATCACTAAGAACCACGATTTTGCCGCGCAAAAGGTACATCATCGCTGACTCATACCCGATCGAGACTTAATCAACTCTGTGGACATCAGTTCTCAACTTTGCTTATCTAAAGTGAATCAAATTCGCTACTTATTAAGTAAACACTAACGAACGAACGACCTTAGAAAAACATCACATTACAGTTAAAGGTAGACCACTCTTAAAAAACTCCTAAAAAGACACTCAATATCGACAATCGCAAATATCGACACAAACAAAAAAATACTGTAAATGAATGAACAATTACAAAGAGACACATTCTGAAATCTAAAAACCTCATACACATTTCGCCTACATAACAAACACCAATTATCCTGTCTGTATATTGTTTGATTTGTATATAAATGTTGTGTTGATTTCTAATTGAATATGTCTCGTTTTTCAATTGCATTTTAAATTTCGTTTATTTGTTTGGGATGCAGAAAGTCACTCAAATTCCTTCTGATTCTTTCTAACATCATTAATAAATTCTGCACGTCCCCAACAAATCCTCTTCTTCTACCCCACTTCAACTATGGGTAAATAGCAGGACAGACTAGGTTCTATAGCCTTGGATGGCAACCGGTCAAGAAGAAGGAGGTAACTCGGAATTCAAAACCGTCGTGGAGAGGGTTGGGCTCCAACAAACACCACTTCTACTGCGACTGCAGTAGAAGTGGTGCTACCTATGACCCTAATGGGTCACGAGATTGGTGCGCGATATTTGAGTAGACGCTCCGTTTATTAAATAGTATATTTATTTATTTTCGTCTACCGGCCTGAAGATTCGATAAATCTCATTAAAAAATACGTGCTCTCCGACAGAATTCAAACCTGCGTCCCTCTAGGACCTCTTAACCGTCGTTAAATCCAACGTGAATTGGCCACAGAGTAGCCTTATCGTTCAAGCAAAGTCTGAAAAGTGCCTTTAAGCGAAATCCTTGTACTCAATTCATCGAAATATTCATATTTGCTCAGCTTCGTATCCCAGCGTAAACAAAGTAATTTTCTAAAATAATGAATCTTTTTTCTTTAATCAAACCGACAGATTTTCATCACTTTAAACGTTATTTTTAGTGGATACTCATATTTGAGTATAGACACGCCATCTATTTATATTAAACAATATATTTATTTTCGTCTCCCGCCCTGAATATTCCATGGCCGAGTCGGTTAAGGCACATTGGATCTAAGACACAGAGGGACACATGTTCGAATCCTGCCGGGGAGCGAACATTTTCTTTAATGAGATTTCTCGAATATTCAGGCCGGTAGACAAAAATAAAGAAAAAGATACTGTTTAATAAAAATAAATAGAGCCTCTACGCAAACACGAGTATCCACTAAAAATAACATTTAAAGTAATAAAAAAAATCTTGTCAGACTGATAAATAAATAAAAACCTTAGCAAATTACCTTAGAAAATTACTTTGTCTAATTAACAATGATCGGGAACTCAAACAATTTTCATTTTATCTTCGTTAAGAATATGTTATCTAAGGGAAATAACTCTCATAAACTTAAGTTCATGAGAGTTATTCCCCTTAGATACAAATGTTCTTTCATGTTATCCTTAATATATAAATGTGATTTCAATTGTTTCAAAATTCGCCATAAATATTTTATAAAAGATAACATGGAAAATTTCAGAATGAACTAAGGCAAAAATATTCTTTAACTGTAATGTTATTGTTAATTCACATTACATAAAAAGTAAAAACACCGAGACAAAAATTCATAAGCGTCTCACTACTCGACTGCACTCCACTGGTTGTTAGACGACTAGCTACATCCCTTAGTTCCAGCAGTCCTGGCTTTTGCAGTTAAGATCCGCTATGCCACGTACACAGAGACGAATCATCCTCATTCCCTTCGTATCCCACTGGTGAGCCACTTGAATAGAGTCTTCTCTGAAACTGCTAAAGAGAACAAACACTCAATAATAGGAGGTTTTCCGATCAATAGTCTTTGAGCAGTTGTCCTCGTTTTCATTGTTATTTCAGTAATCTTCTTCCACGAGCGCCCTTGGACCTTCTGTTGAGTGAACGTAAGTACAAAAAAAAAAAAAAAAAAAACATACCGTCTGTTTCTGAGATGAGGTATTGTAATTATTTACACTATTTACATTATTTGGACTGTTCTCATCTTTTTTGCCATATTCACATTTCAGCCGTTATACGCTTCGCCCTTTTACAAGTGATTGGGATTTCGAACTGAACCCTTTATTCCGGCAACCGGAGTAGACTGTTCTAGTTCCACGTGCCATGCCTCTTCCAGTTGTCCCAGTTATCTCGATTTAACTTAACTCTCCAAGTTTTTGTTCACCACTACATTAGCCATGTATTGAACTCACAACTCTTTGGGTCAAGTTACTGGATCCAACCAACGCTTTTATCCAGTGTGTCATGTGTTCTTGAGGTCATCTTGGGACGTACAAACTTAATGTCTTAGTTACATTTTTTTTTACCATTACTCATATTGCAACTTTTTGTTGTTATTGCTTTTCTCTAGCACTCCTTATTACTGGTTCCCATATTGTATTTATTTCTATGCTTGGTCGGCGTAGGAGATTTTTGTGGCTGATTTCTTAAGTTTTCGAATTTTTCAGTGATGTTCTCTATTATTTCAACCTCATCCCACAGAGGGCGGAGATCACTCTCTTCCCCTCTATATATGGTCAGCTACGCCTGATTTTTCTATTTTCCCCTCATGTACAGTCTTACGATGTTCTTGCAGTCATACCATAAGGAGGCGGCCTGTTTATTTATTTCTTACCAGAGGTGGATGGGATGGCGTGTACACAGTCCTTAGTCATGTTCTTCTCTAGGAGCAGAGGTCTTACTCGGAAAAGGTGTCTTAAGTGTTGAACCACTTTCGAAGTTATCAGTTATCTCCTGTTAATTCACCTCTCCAAGTTCTCTAAAATCTTAAACAGGTATTGAACTCACAAATCTTTGGGTCCTGCCACTGGGTCTAACCAACGCCTTTATCCACTGTGCTATGTGTCCTTAAGGACATCTGTGTATGAATTTCTGGGACTTATAAACTTAATGTCTTCAGCAAACATTTTTTTCCAGAGCTCATATTGCAATTTTCGTTGTTATTATTGCTTTTCTCTGGTACTCCTTATTACTGGTTCTCATATTGTATTCATTTCTATTCATTCATTTCGGGCAATGATGTCCAAGTATGGTATCCACCTTATGGTTGTGGCAAGGTTGAGACCCATGTTTAGTACTGACTCCTCAGAGTCACTCGGCTGCTGTTGACTGATATTGATTACTGCCTTCACTGGGGGTGGGGTGATGGACCTTGTGCGTCTCCTTCTGATTTTTCAGTCGGTTTGAAACTAGAACAATCTAACCCGATGGACGAAATAAGAGGTTCAGTTCGAAATCTCAATCACCTGTAGAAAGCTGTAGCGTGCAACGGCCGAAACGTTGTGAATATGGCAACAAAGATGAGGATAACAGTCTGAACAACGTAAATAGTGCTTAAAAAAAATAACAACAAACACACACAACACAAACATTGTTGAGGAGTTATAAATGACTAAATAATTAAACCTCCTAACATTTACATATACAAAAATACCCGTAAAAAATGAGAAACAGCGAGACATTGAAACAACAAAACGAGTATTATTATCTGGTCATATATGGTGTTGGAGAAACGAGAGAGAGTAATACTGAGTAAAATTGTGAGTTTGGGTTAAAATATAGATCGGAATCCGACAGAATAAGATAAAGAAAAAGTATGTTTTTTTTATAGATGTATGTAATAAGTGTCCAAATAATTTAGTTGGGAAATGCAAGTGGTGTCTGAGATTTTCTTAACATTCAACAAAAATTCGTGGCAAGAGATTAATGTTACTATTATGTCCTGAAAAAGGAAAAGGAAACTGTACGTGTTGACTGCTTGTTCAGCATCCTGTTACCACTTTTCTTTCAATGTCAGTTTTTGTGCAAATCTGTGCAAAAAGTGGATCACAGAGCCATGATATTTTTCTCACTTTTTATTGATCCGTTAATATTTAAATCATGTTCTCAACTATGTCCGAATAACATCGACCTAGTTCCTGACAAGACGAAAATACATTTTCCGCCAAAAATCAGAAATGCTTTTTGGTGCCTGTCACGTTACTAGAAAACAAATAGAATATACGAATGAGCCACGACAGTGAGAATTTACGAACGATTAGCATTTGCTAAACTAGTCCACGACGTTTGTAGCATTACTGCAGTGAAGTACAAAGTTAGAATTTTAAGTTCTTCAACATGAAATAACTTCACTGTAATTCAAGTTAAAACCTTCAACTCAACCACTCACTCACCAACTTCTTCTGGGACTTACTGAAAACTATTCAGTCACAGTATTGAATCGTACGGAAAATTAATTACAAACATTACAAGCATCAACATTCTTACGAATATTCAACTACAAGCAACGAAAACTAATTAAACATTACGGAACAATCACTCCTTCAACTCTTCTGAAGCTAAAAGTTTATCAACATATTCTCAGCTTTACAGAATTCTTTCAACTCTCACAGCGAACATTTTGAGCGGCAAGTTCTTACAACTTTGTATGAGCTCAGATAAAAATATTTCCTTAGTAAAGACTTTAATTCCAGTCAAAGGGAAGTAACTCCTACTAATTAGGCTCGTATATCATTGACATACATAAAATATAAATATTGCTATAAAAACAGTTTTCGTGTTTCTCTTGTTTGCTTTTCGTTTGCTCGTAAAGAAAAAAAAATGTACAGGTTGATTTAAGCCGTCAATATCGCTACACTTGTATGATAGTAAGGTGATGGTGATGTTTGTGTGTGTGTGGATGATAAAAATGGGGTTGATTCACATTGGTTTTTAGAAAGAGTGAATTAATGATAATTGTTATAATTATTTTTTTTTTTTACACTATAATATTTATTTTTATGGAAACATATCCAAATATTGCAAGGAATCTATACTTTAATTATACGATTTTTATGTTTATTGCCACATCTAAAATGGCATACTGTAAGTAAGTGTAGTACAATTTTATCCTGGTGTAATACCGTAAAAATTATCTAACTTAGAGAATAAAATAATTTTAAGTTAGGTTTCTCTCCTAATTCACCCAAAAGACAGTATAGTAGGATTTAAAAAAGATTCCAAACTTAAAAACTAAGTTTTATCGTCAAAATGTGTAAAAGAGCTAAAAAAAAAAAAAAAAACACGAAGTATTTTTTATTATTTTATTACTTTTTTTTATCCTTTCTAGAACGGTCAAAATTTTTTCATCAAGTTTGGAGCCTTTTTTTTTTTTCATCATGGTATGGCACTTTTTCGGCGAATTACTGGAAATACCTATTTTTAAGTGCAATCGTGCCAGCTGTTACCGATCGAAATGACAGAAAATATTTGTCCAAGGAAATTAATCTTACCAAGTAATTATAGAGTTGTTTCCCCTTGGTAGAGGATATTTAAGAATAAATGAAAGTAGATTTGACCCATACAAGTTTTATTAATCATTTCACCCCAAGCAGGACAATAAAGCAACTAACACGCAAAACTTACCGAATTTTAAAAAAAATGAATAAAAACAATATTAAGGAGAGAGAACAATAAAAGAATAGGAATTAAGTCAGAAGGTAATGATTGACATTGCATTTAAAATTTTGAAGATTAATTTTGAATGGATAGCAAGAAATTTCCAGAGTTCCACAAGCGAGAAGTGCGAGAGAAAAAACTGTTAGAATAGGACTTACGGTTCCATCTAACATTTTAAACTAAGAATTCGCAAGAAATTTCTAATCCCCGTCTAACTCTTTCGTACCCTTCCACTTGTTAACAGGAGAGAGTACCGTATATGTCGGCGTACAAGGCGACTTTTAACCTTAAAAATTCCCCCCAAAATAGGAGGTGTCTTATACTCCATGTATAAAATATGTACCAGTTCTTGTCAGTATGTGGGCTCTCACTTTGTTTACGAGCATTATCCCGGTTAACATTTATTAGAATCCAACTATCACAAGACTCCACCGTGGCTCCATCAACTACCAGCAAAAGGAAATATGAAGTATGTTTCAATTTGAAAGCAGTAAACTTTGCCAACGAATATAATAACTGCGCTGCTGCAAGACATTATGATGTAACAGGAAAGAGGATTGGAGAGGAAAAGAAGACACATCAAAGAACATTCCAAGGACTAAATGTGCATTAGAAGCAGACAACGCACGTTTTTTCATTAGAATTTCATTGAAAATATATAACATGTACTATGATTGAAACGACAACAATATAACGCAAATTCGCAAAGAGTAAAATCCCAAACCATCGCCACACACAGTAAACAAAGCAACTGATATCCTTGGGTGCGTCCAAAGCGCTTCGCCAGGCAGAGCGTTCGGAAAAGAAGGATGTTTATAGCAATAATTCAAGGAATAGACGAGTAATCATAGTTTAGCATAATAACCAGTTCTTGCCAGTACGAGCTCTCACTTTGTTACTAGCATTATCTAGGTTGATATTGTTAGAATCCAGCTATCACAAGATTCCATCATGGCACCACCAAAAACTGGTAAAAGAAGGAAATATGTAGCATGTTTCAATTTGAAAGCAGTAAACTTTGCCAAGGAATATAATAACTGCGTTGCTGTAAGACATTATGATGTAACAGAAAAGAGGATTGGAGATTGGAAAGGAAAAGAAGACACATCAAAGAACATTCCAAGGATTAAATGTGCATTAGAAACAGAAAAGAGGATTCGAGATTGGAGAGGAAAAGAAGATGCATTAAAGAGGAACATTTCCAGGACTAAAAGAACAGGCACCGCACATTGGCCGCTACTTGAAAATCATGGAACAGACATGAACATCAAAATAGTTATGTAATGACACGAAATAATATACGTATTTTTTGCACTTAAATGGGCTAAATCTAACCCAGATTTAAAAAAAAAAAAAGTCTAAGGGCACTGCATCTTGGCATACTAAGTTGATGGAAAGGAATAATCTGGTACTGAGGCAAAAGACCTAAAACACAGAAAAATTACTGGTAGACATCGACAGCAAAATAATTAACTTCCATCAATATGTAATACAACAACGCAAGGAACACGACTATCCCTTAAGTAACATGGGGAATATGGATGAAACACCCCTATTTATTTCGATATGGTTGGAAACAAAACTGTACACTCAAAGGTGCAAAAACAGTGTTAATTAAAACAAGAGAACACGAAAAGTCAAGTTTTACAGCGCTACTAGCATGTACGGCAAATGGCGCCAAACTAAAACCAATGATAAATTAAAAAGAAAAAAAGCAATGCCAAAAATCAAGTTCTCGGTTGGAGTTTTTGTACATGTTAACTAAAAAGGCAGAATGGATGATGAAGGATTAAGCTGTGGGTTGATATATATATATATATATATATATATATATATATATATATATATATATATAGAGAGAGAGAGAGAGAGAGAGTAGGTGACCATGTCGACATAGTAAACAACGTAGCCTGTTGATGTAGAGTATGTTCAAATCTCATTTAACTACCAGCATAAAGAAATGGCTAGCAAAAATAAACCCAGACGCGACAGTTATTCTTGACATTATTGTACCACCACTGGATGTGTGGAATCTTCCACAACAAGCCAGTTAACCCCTGGTAGGAAATGCACTATTCCTGTTGTAATTTTCACCATCACCATCTTACAAATATATAACAAGAAAGGTTACAAGTTACATGGACAGAGTGCGTGTGGTGAATATTATGTGTGTGTGTGTTGTGTTGTGTTGAGTGTTCGTACGTACGTGTATTGTTCTTAGCGTGTTCCCAGCATTTGGGAAATGCTGTATCTGTGAGCGTTCACATCTGCGAGTTGGTAAGGCTGAACGCCCGATGAAAAAAGAGGTCAAGGCGAAGGGTCAGCTAGTATTTATAGCCAGGGGAGAGAGACCCCTGTTGAAGGGTTAAGGAGCTAACTCCGACAGATGTGTGCCTCAACAAATCGTTTAAAGATTGCATTCGAGAACAAGTGGATGATATGGGGAATTGAAGTGGGCCCCCATCTAAGATTCCTACATGGTGGATGCAGACGTTGTAATAAATAGATAAATAAATAAAGAATAGAACGCAACTGACCTCCGATTTATACAAGTTGTGTTAAACAATATGACAAATAAGTCCTTACAAACTTAATGGTGTCTGCAACCAATCTACTGAAGAAGAGTTGATGTTTTAGCCATCTATGGATTCTGTGGTTATATGATAACGGTGTAAAGCAGGCTGGTTCTGCAAGTGTTCATTTCGTAGGTTTTACCAAAAGAGTGTGTTTTTCAAAAAGAGGTAGAAAAGCACACCGATCAGCAACTGTAAGCTGATTGGCTAACCTTAAACTGCCAAGGGCAGATAATCATATCTCTTATTTCTCATAACAAAGGGTCGACTCAAATATGAGTATCTACTAAAGATAACGTTTAAAGTGATAAAATCTGCCAGATTAATAAATAAAAAAATCATTTTCACCCTCCCCCCTTTACTTTTCCCATACATTCTACCTCCTTTTTCTTATTCACAGAACATATTACTAAATGAAACTAGCATCTCTCAAAAACACTTAAGTACTTTTACAAACGTTTTTTATTCATTGAAATGTAACAAAAAATCCTTTTTATTTCATCTTACTTAAATATCAACCTTGTGCCATCTATGAACATTACTACTGTTTTTGTACCACACGAAACTATTTATTAATGTTTACATAAATTATTATTGTTACACTCCAGTTTATCGAGTTTTATTTACTCACTCATACATTCTTTTATAGTGGGATATTCCTAACAAGGCCCAAATTGAAACCCCACAAATAACCTACTATAGCATCCAGTGACAATTAAACTTATGGGGAATTGAAATGGACCCTATGTAAGATTCCCACGTGGTGGATGTAGATATTATAATAAATAAAGAATAGAACATGATTGACCTCTGATTTATACAAGTTGTATTAAACAATATTACAAATAAGTCCTTATAAACTTAATGGTGTTTGCTACCAAACTTATGTGTTGAAGAAGAGTCGACGTTTTCGCCATCTACGAACTCTCTGGTGATAACGATGTAGAGCTGGCTAGTTCTGCAAGTGTTCATTTAGGAGGTCTTACCAAGAGTGAGTGTTCTTCAAAAAAGGTAGAAAAGCGCGCCAATCAGCAACTGTAAGCTGATTGGCTAACCTTAAACTGCCAAGGGCAGATAATCACATCTCTTATTTCTCATAATGGTTAGCGGGGAAAAGTCATTCAGGCTACCGTAATTGCCTACCGAGAACACAGCACCCACTCAAAGTGTTAGTTAATTGACAATATCTTTTTAGATTAGAATTTGAGTGAAAAAAAAAAAAAAAGTATATGCTTACGGTATTTAATAAATTCAGTACAATACATTATAAAATACTATGGGGGCGTCTTGTACTACGAATATAGCCCGAAACCTACATTTTAACTTGAAAATTTGGGAATAGTCTTATGGGCCTTGTACGCCAGCATATACGGTATGTATTTTTCAATTACAAAGTATAAATCATGAATATTTTTCAAAATCCAGTTTAAAACATTAGCTTCTCCTTAAGCACGTCGGGAAGTACGAAACATTAAACTGCCAGTAGTAAGGTAACTTTCAGTTATAGCGTAAATATATTTGTTGGAGAATGTAAGTTATACACTCGCCGCTGGTAAGCGAGTATGAAGTTTTATGAATATCAAAGAACAAGAAACTTAGAGACATCAATCTTTATTTCCGAAATGAGGTATTGTAACTATTTACATTGTTCGGACTGTTGTCTTCATCTTTATTATCATATTCACAATGTTTTGACTGGTGTACATCTCGGCCTACTTCAGGGGATTTACATTAGAATTTTGAACCGAACCCTTTATAACTACCCTGGGGTAAATCGTTCTAGTTCCACGCGCCATGCCTTTTCTGACTATCTCAGTTTCAGTTATTTCCCTTTAGTAATTCTACTTCTAGGGGGTACATGACACAGTGGATAAAGGTGTTGGTTGAAATAATTCAGTGACTTGACTCAAAGGATTGTGAGTTCAATATCTGGTCAGAGCAGAAATGAAAAAAAAAATTGAGAGTTGAGTTATTAAAGGGAAATAACTGAAACTGAGATATCCAGAAAAGAACGACAAGATCTCATCAATTTACAGCTGAGCTGGCTAGATGTCGCTGTATATTCTATGCTAACAGTTTCTTTTCTCGTACGTGGAACTCCCTTCCGGCTCCATGCTTTCCAGCCAACTTTAATCTGCAAAAATTTAAATGCAATGTCCTCCTGATTACTCTTTTCTCTTCCCACACATTATTAATGTTTCTGTTCCTAATTCTTCCATACTCAGTAACCCCTTGAGTCTTAGTAGCTTTGCTGTCTTGTTGGGGGGGGGGGTGATATCAATTTGAAAAAAAAAAAGAAAATGCTGCTTTGTTAACCTCATTATCATGACAAGCTCATTTATTAGTTTGGTACAAGATCAAAACTGTGGACCAGCCAGAAGACAAGGTAATGGTGGAACTCTTGTAAGAGTTTTTGGGCTTAGACAAGATGCACTACTCTGGTTTAAATTTGGTTCATGATGTTACTAAGAATTTAATTTTAAAAAGCTGCGTGAAAATATTTAAAAAAGCTTTTCCAAACATAACAGATTTTTTTATTTTTGTTATGGGTGGAGGTCATACGGTTATGAAATATTGAACATTTCCAGCTATTTGTAATTGGGGTCCGACTCTACAGACAAAGCCCTGCTTCATCGGTTAATGTTCCGATGCTCATAAAGCCTGTCGGAGTTAACTCCTCCTTCAGTCCGTTAATCCTTTCACCAGGGGTCTCTCTTCCCTGGCTATAAATAGCCGCTGACTCTTGGCCTCTTCCTCTTTTTCCTTCAGGCCTGTGTACTGACACCTTGAGGTAAATTTCTCTTATTCCTAGAGGATTTTCAGCTATCAACCTCGAAATGTAGTCGCTAACAAGGGATAGCGTGGAAACACGCTAAGCACAAAATACACACACGCACCCACATACAGAATATTCACACACGCTTCGTCCTTTGTACTGTTTCCATGTATTGTAACTTGTTATTAATATATATTTGTGTATACATATATTATCGGTCTTGTTTTGTTTGCTTTCTTTACCTTCTACTTGATTATTTCTCTTGTTGTTGTCTTTGTTACATTTGATATTGTAAAAATTGTAGGGGGTCAGTTTTTATTTCTATTTATAACCAATACAAATTGGCTGACCCACTATAAGCCGCTCATAGTGGATAAGTAAACCTAAAACATAATCATAGAAAAATAAATCAGAGTTAGGCAATAATTACTAAAAAAAAAAAAAAAAAAAATCTATCTGGATGGTAATTCATTATTGTTGCCCAGTAAATCGTCAAATCACCTGTCTAGCGATAATTTGTATTTAAAAAAAAAAAAAAAAAAAAAAAAACCTGTCGAAATTTTAAACAGTTTAAAAAGAAAACAGCTGTCGTACATTGTCGAGTGGTAATTAGGTACACTAGTATAAATATTTCACACTTTCTTATTCAATGTATTAAACTATGAAACCAGAATGGCTGATGTTTTATCTTTTATATAAATCCTTGATGAGAGATTACTGCATTAATAGCATGCATGTTTACAATCCCTCAAGCGTTTAGGGAGAAAAAAAAGACACCCACCCAAAAATGCAGGCTTTGAATAGTCCCCAGCTTTTCATGGTATGCACAGGTCGTTAAGATGATTAATGATAACGATCCAGTACCTTTCCAACCCACTCCATCCCCTCCTCCATTTTCTTCTGTGGGAGATGAACAATAAAAGACATACGTGTGAACTGTCAGATTAGATCTTTAATTGAACGTACAAATTTGTATTCATTAAAATTTACAACGCTTACATTAGTATGGCACAAGGCGTCAACGACTGATTGGTCTTTGGAAGGTTGAACACCTTTGCAGATCTGTTGGATAATTTTCGTTAAACCCCGACGCCCGCGAAACGCCAACAGCCATAATTTTAAAGTATGGAAGCCTAAAAAGAATGTTACGTATTCTTCTAAATAAATAAACGGCAAATTCTGCCTGTCCGTCCATATGTCTGAAACCCCTCTAACTCTGGCTACACTTGCTCCACAGAGACATACACCATTTGGGAATCAGGAGGATCCCGAGATTGAAAATCTGCTCTTTATCTGCTGCTTGAAAATCCAGCATTGGGATTTGTGTCTGGATAAGGAGGAAACAGTTACAAAATTTAAAATTTCAAAATAAAAAATAAAAAAGTGATTTTAAGTTTTTAATTTATATTGAGTTTAAAGTAACACAAAAACATTGTGAATTTAAAATTTTCTGTTTTAAATTCAGTTTAAAATATTTCCAAATCCTTGTGAATTGAAAAAAAAAATCAATTTTATTTCTTCAAAATGCGAAGGAATCAAAGTTAAAGTAAGAGGTTTTGTGACGTGATGTTTTGAAGTTCCGCAGAGTTTTGATTTGAAGTTTCACGATGTTTGTGATTTAAAGAACTCAATTTTCGGCCTGAATTGGAATTTCAGCCCAAATCGGTCTTTTGGCCAGAATTGGACTTATATTCCAAAACAGAGTTAAATGCTGTCTTGAAGTTCCATTGAGTGAATTGAGGAATTCAAAGTTATTTCTTCAAAGTTATCATTGTTATTTTCTAAGATGGAGCAGAGGTCCCTTTAGTTTTGGGTAGGCGGCTTAATTAACCTTCCGCAGAAACTAACTTAAAAGCCGCACGCCGTGCGGAAATTTAAGAAGTTTTCAGTAAAATAAAATAATTTTGTTTCATTTTTGTTATTTGTTTTTTTTTTTCGTTTGTCTCTATAAAAATACTAATCCTAACGGAATAGGAAACTAACAAACTAAACAGTCTATCTTTACCTACTGCTTAACAAAATACCACCCGCCACCGATGCGAAGTTTCATGTTACTTACTGTTATATTTTGCATATATCTTTGCGTCGTAGTAGTAGTACAGTTCTCCATGTCCTGAATAGCAACCGGGTTTGCTTGGTATAGCAAGTTGTTCTCTATTTATACTTGTCTATCTGATTTGCATACGATACTACACTAACTTTTTTTTTTCTTATTTCAATTTTAAAATCATTAGATTCTTCTTCAGACAAAAACTACAAAAAAAAAAAATCTGTCGGCTCGATTGCACTGGAATCCAATGAAAGATATACAAGACTGAAGATTCGAAAGAAAGGCTGAAACATTAAATGTTTTTGCAAAATCCAATTGCTATTAAAATTTTGAACCAAAACTTCCCTTCAGAATTTCTTATCCTTTGTAGCCCTAAACAATGTTTGTCACCACTTACTATCCAAGTCAATGTTCTGCCATCCATTTACACAAGCTTTATAAATACGTTACTTACTGATTTCCTCTTTCCATTCGAGATATGGTTGATCATGGCTCTCTACAACTTCCTCTGGTTTCTGGCTCGAAACAATGTTTATCTTCTTACTATCCAAGTTCATGTTCTGCTATCCATTTACACTAGATTTTTAAGTACATTACTCGCTGATTTTCTGTCCTTTCGAGACATGGTTAATCATGGCTCTCCACAACTTCCTATGGTTTCTAGCTCGAAACTTACTATGCCTCCAAGATCCTGTTCTGCCATCCATTTACACGTGCTTTTTCAAGTACGTTACTCGCTGATTCCCTTTGTCCCTTCGAGACATGGCTCTCCACAATTTCCTATGGTTTCTAGATCTAAACAATGTTTATCCTTTTACTATTCAAGTTTATGTTATACCATCCATTTACCTATCCTTTTTGTTCCCTTTTTCCTTAAAACTTCCGTTTTGTTAACATTTTTCGTTCAGGTTATTGCTTCAAGGCATCTTCATCTGTAAGGAAATTATCCGGAGTGTCTCATACACGGAGATGATTTTGATGTGTATATTTGAACTATTTGGGTGATATGTAACTGATATTAAATTTCTGTTTTTCAGCAAATTTGCTTTGGATAATTGCTTATTTTTATTTCACCCTAATTGGCTTGTATTGGTGCAAAAAATGATGAGAATAAGAGGAAAGGATGAAAACGAGACACATCTGCAACAAGATAGCGATGTGATGCATGATTGTAATGAAACCTGGACTGAAATTGAAAAGCTATTGAAAATGTCAGTTTTATGCAAAGAAAGCCAGCATTCAGCTATGACGATCGCAATAAAGCACGCAGAGTTAAAAAGTGTATTTCGTTTAAAAAATTTCAGAAACAAAAGAAAAACAAACTGCAGAAAAAGTTGAGAATGACATTAGAAGAAAAATAATCATCACGCAACAGCGTTTAAAAAAATCCTCGTTACATTATTTGTTTTGCATACGTGGCATACTTAATTTAATGAATTTTCATTAGCATGACATATTTTTTCCTTAGATCAATTTCGTTATATTTCACTCACCATTAGCTTATTTTGTTTAATACAGAACATTAAAAAAAATGTTAAACCCGATTTCAGTTCTTTTATCTTAATCTAAATATAACCCCTCATATCTGGACTTTGTAACCAATTCTTCATATCTGGAAGGCCATCTTAGTTCGGTTGTCAGGGATTCTACTGTATATTGTAGTACAGCACTATTTTCTTTCTAACGAAATTTTTTGTTTCTTAATATTTTTAGTTTTCTGGAAGCCATCCTTCGCTATCCAAGTGCACTTTCGGATTTCTGCGTCACATTTTTATCGTCTGTTAAATCACTTCCGAGTTAAGTTTCTGTACTTGCTTGATTTCGATATCTCCAATTTGTCGCTCATACCTTGAACTGTCCCTTTTGTAACGACCATAAGTTCCGTCTTCTTACAAACTATGGTTAAGCCTTTCTTTCCGCTTTTCTTTACTACCTTATGCATCAGTTTTCTTTCAGTTTCCACCATCAACACAATGTCATCTGCATATCTTTTGTTAACATTGTGCCCACTAATAAATCCTGATTGGACATCTAGTTCTCCTGGGATCACCTTGTGTATAGATTAAGCAAATATAGCGAGAAGACACGTCCTTGTCTTTTAAGCATTTCACACCAAGCAAGGCGGGAGTGCCACTAGCACGCAAGGGGTTACAGAGAGTGGGAGCAAGAGTAAAGACGTGCGGTAGAGGAAAAGATGGACGGGGAATAGATCAAGCCATCTGGAGATGTCGATTAACATTGAATTTGAATATTTGGAGGTTATAGCTTATCAGGGAAGCAAGTAAGAGAGTTCCACAGACGGGAAGTGCGAGACAGGAAGCTATTGGGGCAAAAGAGACGGCTACATTTAACCGTTTCGACAGTGAAAGGGTGGGACCGAGATGCCAACCTAGTAGCACGTTTAAATTCATGCAGTTTGGGAACCAACGAAAGTAGCTCGTCGGAGCAGTTACCGTCTAAGTATTTGTAGAAAAGACAAAGGGAAGCGATAATACGTCTGTGAAAGAGCGACTGTAAACGAGATGCCAGATCAGGGCTAATCACATTGTATATTTGTTCAACTCATTCATTTTGTAGCCATATGCAGGCAGTTTGTCTCCAGTAAATGTTCAGAATTGTTCTCATGTCTATTCCGAATAAATCAAGTTTCCTTGACAGTTTAAATAAATCTTTGTTCATTTTTATTGATACTCAAAGGACGAATTAATAGCAAGAGGGACAGAAGAAAACAAGCCATAACCTACCTAGTGAGCTTGAATAGGAAGATGGCGGAACAAGATATAGGAGAGATAACAAAGGAAAACGTTTATTAAGAGCTACAAAGGACAGGAAATTGTGGAGAACCATGATCGTCAACGTCCTGAGGAGACACAGCACATAAAAGAATAAGTTTAAGTAAATAGATAGCGGGTTAAGATTTAGGAGAGATAACAAAAAGGCTAAATTTATTAAGAGCTACAAAGGACAGGAAAATGTGGAGAGCCATAATTGATAACTTCCTGAAGGGACGCAGCATATAGTAGATGAAGAATGAGCTTGAGTAAATGAATAGGGGAGCAATGTTTAGAAGAGATAACAAAATGAAAAAATTATTAAGCGCTGCAAAGAACAGAAAATTGTGGAGAGCCATGTTCGCCAACATCCTGGAGAAACACGGCACATATAAGAATAAGATTTGTACATAACTGAAAAGTGATCGCTCACAGTTGTCATTTAGACGGGTTTTACAGTTTAGAACCGCATACTGTAAGCTAGTGGTTCCCAAGCGGTACGTTGCGCTTCATATGGTCGGCGAAAGAGGATAGCAGGTGAGGCAGAATGATTGAAAGACAATCAAAAATTTAGAAACAGTTTTAAAAAATGCATATGCCAAAACTTTAAAAATATTATTATGGATTACTTGTAATTGCATGCATGAATCCCAGTGTAGTTATAAATAATTATTGACTGATATCCTTGTGATATTTCTCTATTATATCAAGTACGGTAGAGTAATGGTTAGCGCCTCAGATTGACAAATTGGAGAGCAAAGTTCAAATTCCAGTCGAATCCATTACATTCACTTACATGCTAATATCCCTGGGAAAGGTACGAATCTTCTCCCCCCACCCCCAGCTATGGGTAGATAGCAAGATAGCCTTGGATGGCAGCTGGTCTACCGCAGAAAGAAATAGCAACCTACTGCGGGAAGAAAATCTGCCTCGTCAGTCATGTATCGAAAGATACAAGACAGCCTAAGCGTGTATCACGCATGTTACCTAACTGAACTAGGCTCCGCAAATTGGAGGAGAGAGTTATCAATGATAATGTTCCGATTTCGAATCCACGGTTATCTCCCTTTAATCCTCTTTAGAACTTTTGCCGGATGACTGATGCGCCTTTTCGCCGGGACTTCTCTTTGGTAAGGTGCGAGCAAATTTTAATTCCGAAAATGCGGTACAAAGAAAAAATGTTTGGGGACCACTGTCCTAAACTAATAACACGAATTGAGTTTCGAGTTGACGAATAAAAAAAATGAATAGTTTCAAATTATGGATGTTAGCTTTTTAAAACACATTTTTTAAACTCTTGTTTATCTTCATCTATTTTGCAGAAGAAAAAAAAACTTAATCCCATCAGATTCTTTAACCCAATGCTTTCTTTTAAAGCAATCAAAACTTACGCATGCATTCGTCCTGATCATTTATTTGATTGCTGACTTTGTACACCAACTGCCACTGTATTGAATGCGGGCCTGTAACAGACTTGGTTTAATATCCACTTCCTGTTGACCGAGTATTATTTGCACATGCTCAAGCGACTAATTTGTATCTCCTCAATTATATTCTACTTTTTTTTTCTTTTTTAATCGGTATCACCCCATGCAAGGCAGTAAAGCCACTAAGACAAGGGCTTACAATTGGGGAAATATAAACATTATTAACGAGCGAGAACAAAAAGAGTAATAAAGAGGACGGTAGATGATAGACTTATCGATATACAAGATGGATTCTGAAGAGAAAGATTGTCTCGCAAGACACAGTGAACAGACTTTCTTAGCAGCAGATCTAGCATGTCAACCGAGAAGGTTAGCCTGAGAATGTGTAACGAGTCACTTTTCTAGAAGTTAGCATCAGTCATACTGACGAAAGGCAGAGAGGGAGTCTTTCAGATGATGAATGGAGAGAAGTTTAGTTTTGTAAGCGTTAAAATTAACACGATATCTATCTGGTAAATAGTTTGTGGGTATTAAAATTATACAAGCATGAATCGAAATTTAATCCACAATTTAAAGAGAAATACAAATAACAAAACATTAAACAAAATAATTTTCTCTACATTTTGAATGAAAATTGATAACAGATTTTAACAAAAACTACGGATGTTCAAGCGAATATTTTTTGACGCTTAATTAAGTGAGAATTTAAATTACTTTAGCATATTTTTAAGGACAAATAAAATTCACATTGCAGTCAGTTTATATATGCCATTGTTCCATATTTCAATTGAAAAATGACGTGGAAAGTTGTTACTTTTTGTCAAGAGGCTAAACCTGAATTGCAAATTACTTCTACCCTTAGAATATCCGGTTACTATGTGCAACGAATTTATGAACAAGATTCTGAAAGCTAAGGTTTTTCAGATCAACCAAGATCTGAAAGTAAAAGAAAATTATCTGAACGAGAACAAAGGAAAAAATTGTCATTTAAATGAAGCCTAAACCACTAAAAACGGTCAATCAAATTCGAAATAACGTGAATTTGGCAAATATTGTAAATTAAGAAACTATCAAGTTTTGTGAACGACAATTTATTTCATCGAATTTCTTAGAAAACCGAAGCTGATATCAAAATACCTATCAGCAGAAACTCTTAACACCTTAATTTTAAGAGTGAATGCTCACTTAGATATAAAATAGTGTCAACCTCAGCGTTGTGTAATAGTTAGCAAGCTTATCTCGCTAAAACAGTTACGACAAAATAGCGAGTTCGACACTCACTGGGTGCCCCATACATTCGGCCTTGTGCTACATCTAAGCTGTGCTTAGAAAAATCAACTTAGATATAAAATAGTAGTTGTAAAAAAATTCCTAAAGAGAGTACATGAAACTTCAACTCATCCCCTTTTCCTTAAAGAACTCAATGTAAAACAGGCTAGTTAACAATGGTTCTCCTAACTACCTCATCGACCACCAGATTAGACTATTTCTTTCTAAAGTAACTAATAGCAATACTGAATGTACAGATAAAAATAATATCCTTAATATCATCTACATGTTAATACAAATACATGTTAATAAGCAAGACAAAATTTCTCTTAGAAATGTCAAAGAAATACACAACCCCAATCGATCTGAACAAAAGAATTAAATTAATTATCTATTACAAAAAAAATAAAACAGCTAACCTCATCATCAAAAATAACAACATACCAGCAAAATCAAAACTACAAAGAATCAGTATTATTTACGCGCGCCCCTCCCCACCACCACCAAAAAATTATAAAAATAGAAGGGGGGGAGTACTTCCAAGACTGAATGGAGAGACTCGGACTGTAAAAAATTTATTTTCTCATATCGAAATTCACTAATTCATGATTTAGCGAAAAATATACCGTGAAGTCAATAAAACACCCAGCGGCAATTACCATATAAGGAGGCTAATTGCCGTATCATGTTGAAACACCGGTTCGCGTACGATCACCGAAGTTAAGCAAAGTCGAGTTTGGTTAGTACCGAGATGGGTGACTGCTTGGGAATAACAGGTGTGGCAGGCTTGGATATGCTGATGGTGCATTGAATAAAGGCTCAGAATTGTAAATCGGAGAGCAGAGTTCCAATTCCAGTTGAGTTCGTTATATTCACTTACGCGCAAATAGCCTTGGGAAAGATGAATACACCTCTTCTCTCCCCAACTATGGGTTAATTAGTAAGACTTATTAAATAATTATAAAAAAAATTCTTACAATGTAAAATTATTTTCTGGCTTTAAATAAACTGTAAAGGGTTGCCAAGCCACAGAAAACGAATAAAAAACAAAATGAAGGAGTAGTTCGAGAAGACAAAGTCATTTTATGCAATTGAAACGTAACAGAATATAATGAATGTAAACGTATATTCGATAAAAAAAGCCCCCCAAAATACATGAAAAATTCTACAATTTTCAACAAAGTAATGGGTTTTTTGACGCTTTAAAGTTTAATGTTAAATCCAGTAGAAGCTGGTTTCAGTTCTTTGAAAGTAAAAATTCTATTAATCCTGAAGCTTTATGCAATACAGAGAAATTAAAGAAGTAAATTCGGATTTGAAAGATTTTTCCCGGAACGTCAAATGTTTGACCAAAGCTCCAATATTATAACACATCTATGTTAGTATCTATATATATATATATATTTGAATAAAAAACAGACCACGTTAAGATTCCATGTAATAAGCTATTATGATCCAGAACCCTGTTAAAGGGGTTATGGTGAAATAGCTTATTACATGGAATCTTAACGTGGTCTGTTTTTTATTCAAACATAACTGTCTGAATATCATCCTCCTCAGGTCTACCCATACGGATTACCTAAGTTACCTAATATTATATATATATATATATATATATATATATATATATATATATATATATATATATGAGAGAGAGGGATTTTCTTAGCCCGGCTTATATGTGGCACAAGGCCGAAAGTAAGGGGCACCCAGTGAGGATCGAACTCACTACTCAGTCGTAATTGATTTAGCAAGACAAGCTTTCTAACCATTACACCACGTCGAGGTGCCCTTAGTGATTTTCCAAGCGTAGCTTAGATGTGGCACAAGGACGAAATTAGGGGGCACCCAGTGAGGATCGAACTCACTCGTAATTGTTCTAGCGAGCCAAGCTTGCTAACCATTACACCACTTTGAGGTGTCTATATATATATATATATATATATATATATATATATATATATATATATATATATATAAATATATATAAAAGCAAATATATGGATATAGATCCGACAGTATGAAGAAAAATACAGAAAAGACAAACAAAAATCTGAATATGCAATTATGCTGTATTAATGTTAATATAAAGTCAACGTCGGAAGTTTCGGTCTATTTAAGACCATCTTCATTTAAACATAATTAACATTAGAACATATAAAAATTTAACACAAAAGACGATGGACATAAGAGCACAACTAATCCAAACAGATAAAAGAAATTTTTATATAAGATCAGCGTTCCGTTTAAATAGGATCACGTCGTCGTCACGTGGGCGATGTTGTAAAAACGTATTCGAAGATGATTTCCAAATATTTACACAGTGGCTTTGTGTCTATCAATGCGGATCTTTGTGAAAAAAATTCTTTATGATTGAGGGCCGTAGTAAGGATAACAAGATGATTTTGTAGTCAGTGATGGTAAGGTTAGTTCGATCCTCTGACTGCGCCATACTTATGTCCTTGTACCAGAGTAAGTTGTTTGCTTTAAAACAATAGCGAGGAAAACAAAAGCGTTTGGAAACTAAATGAAATCGCCGGTGTTGTTGCATTTAAGACACGTCAGATGCAAGGAATTTAGCCATCCCCCCGACATCGCCATGTTTTCCTATGTTTTCATTTATATTTCCCGCCTCGCTCACTCTTTTGCTCTCTCTCTCTCTCTTTACATATGCATAATTTCATCAATAAGAACATTAATTTTATCTGAAGTCCTTTGAGAGGACGAAACTTGTTACGTAGATTTTTTTTTCTTTTTCGTTATTCAATTACTATTATGAGCCACCCCCAAAGCAAACACATATATATCCATGAAACTCCGAGTACATATCCAGATAAATGAACTATTTTATTCTATTACTTATATAAGTTGACACAATATGTTCGGCGCCTTTTAACAAAAGGTTTTATTCCTATCAATTTATCGCACCATTATTCAGTTCTCGAAACATTTTCCTTGCCTTTTTATGAACTGACACTTTTTTTTTCCACGTAGCCATGTTCAGTTTCATGAGTGGCAAGATAAATCAGTTTATTAACATATATCACATCTGTAATAAATTCAGGTATATGATATCTGTTAATAAAGTTAATTGTCTTATATTACTACTGATGTGAGTCGGCAGATAAGTTTCATTTATTTACTATTAATGTTTTTTTTTTGTTTTTTTTTTATATTGAGCACTTTATTTACAAAATCTGCCCGACCAAAACGCATTATCCGCCAGTAATTTATTACCCTTGTTATATTTTTTTTTATTTTTTTATTTTTTATTTTTTTTGCTTATACAGGGTGCGATGGATAAATTGTTTAAATTACGCAAAAATGGCATCTCACTTTAACAGATATATTTACCAAAATTACACAAAATATAGAAATACTAAAGAGTAAATTTATTCAATAAAATCTTCATTGGCTTCAACCACGGTCACTAGACGACTTCGGAATCTCCTGCAACTCTTCTGGTTTGTCTCCTTATTTAAGTTGGTGAATGCTGACAGACACATGGTCTTCCAGGAGCCACCCTTTTGACCCAGGGCAGAACTACCTCCTCAAAACACTTGATGTAGTTCTCCGTGTTGAGTGTGAGGCCCTTGCCAACAAATTCGGTAGTTTTTTTCTTATCAGAACGATCAGAGTGAGTTTTCCGAGCTGCCGTACCTTCGTAAACACCATTAATCATCCAACTCTTTCCGAATCCTCTGTACTGTCCTCAGATTGACAGCCAAACACTCTGAAATGTTCGTATTGGAGTTTCCGGCGAGAATGCCAAGCAGTACAGCATGCGTTTTCCAAATTTCTGGCGGAGTGAAATGCGTCGTGATGCTCTTCTTCTCATAGACGGTGCCCAACTGACCTTACTATGCTGTGCAGTCGACAAAATCAAAAACAAACAACGCGCATGCGCGAAATTAAAAATACAAAATGGTGATAATTTACCCATCGCACGCTTTATATGAGAAATCATTAACTCTTCTATAATAATGCTATTTTCGCCCCTCCCCGCTCTCTGTACACAGAAGCATTTTCAAAAGATTTAGCCAATGTTTGAGACGATTTGAATAAAATCAAAGTTTAAAGAAATATATACATAATAATTATAAAAATTGCCTTTGGGCACTTTGACGTGATTTAATAGTTAGTTTGCTTGATTTACGACCGAGTAATGAGCTCGATCCTCACTGGGGCTACCCCCCCCCCTTACTTTCGGTCTTGTGTCGCAACTAAGCTACATTTCTCATGCGATCTAATAATTTTTTTCTTTTCGGGTGATAAATTATATAAAATCTGTCCGAATGTTCTTTTTATCCGAGCGCTTTCGACTATACATTTAGCCATTTTCAAAAATTAAATATTTTAACTGTTTTTATATAATTTATCATCCGAAAAGAAGAGAATTTGAAAGACAAAGAGACAGACAGACAAAGAGACAGACAGACAGACAAAGAGACAGACAGACAGACAAAGAGACAGACAGACAAAGAGACAGACAGACAGACAGACAGACAAAGAGACAGACAAAGACAGACAAAGACAGACAGACAGACAAAGAGACAGACAGACAGACAGACAAAGAGACAGACAGACAGACAGACAAAGAGACAGACAGACAGACAGACAAAGAGACAGACAGACAGACAGACAAAGAGACAGACAGACAGACAGACAAAGAGACAGACAGACAGACAGACAAAGAGACAGACAGACAGACAAAGAGACAGACAGACAGACAGACAGACAAAGAGACAGACAGACAGACAGACAAAGAGACAGACAGACAGACAGACAAAGAGACAGACAGACAGCAAGTCTTCGACAGCAGCAGCAGCTGTAACAAAAAAAATAAAAGCTTCGGTGCAGTCAAACAGCGGCAGAAGTCTGGTTAGGTAAGTCTTCAAGTTCTCTACAGAGAATTGTCCCACGAGACAATAGCTTACCTTAGCGGTTCGTGAATTTAATGACAGTAATTCTGAATTAAATCTCAAGGCCGTCCAGACACTCAGAGTGAAAAGAGGGCGATCGATAACTGAGGAGTGCTAAATATAAGAACTAGGGGTGATATCCCTAAACTTGGACAATGGAACGAGAACGTAGATTAAATAAAGAATCCAGTTTGAAATTCCCCGTAGATTACCCAGATCGGTATACATCTGATGAAGGCTGGGGAGCACAATAACCGAAACGATGAGGATAATAGTACACATGTAAATAATCGATAAAAGACATGTCCACATTTTTCTAGGTTGAATGGCAAATCGATTGCTTCAATGTCTATTCCCTTTACTGCCATTTGGTCTTGTGCCCGAAGCAAAATTTAGTGAATTTGATCGTCACAGACTACGCCATAAGAAAAACTCTTATGATAATGACACATACACTGATCAGATTTCTTTCCGGTGTTCTTGATAAAAAGAAATTTTATTTATTTAGAAAAAGAAGACCATGAACAGCAAGTATGATGATATTACTTAAGATGAATGGATTTGGTCAATGTGGTTACCAGGCTTCAAGAAGTTTGTACTTCCTACTTAAATTTGTCCCTATGAAAATAAGAGGGAAGAAGTGAGAAGTGATAAACTGTTTCGAAGAGAGACGGGGAGGGAGGGAGCTGGTGACAAAAAGATATTTTACGTTAAAGAATGAAGCTTTAAACTATCTGATAGTATTGTTATAGTAAAAAGAGAAAATAATATAAAATAGACAATGAAAAGAGGGACGGAAAGAAACAGAGTGGACAGACAAAGAGCAGAGAGACGAAAGTAAAGAGGGACGGAAAGACACAAAAGAGAGCAGAAAGCCGAAGGAGGGGCGGGCACGGAAAGACGCCAAAGAAACGATGAGACAAAAAGAAATGGAAGGAAGAAAATAAAACAAAGATGAAATGAAAGACAAAGAAAAATAAAATGTATAGACTTTTAGAAAAATGGAGAAACTGTTAAGAAAAAAAAAAAAGGTCTGGATAATCCTTCACAGCAAAAATAAATTCTTCCTCTCTTTCTTTCTAATGTTTTCCTCTTGTTATCTCTCTTTATCTCGCTAATCTTTTCTTCTATCTTTCTAAATTTCTTCTTGTTTTCAAAAGGTTTTATTCTTTTCTTCGACAGATAATAAAATGCCTTTAAGGGTTTGTCCTAATAGGGCCGTAATCCAGATTAACAGTACAAACACAGCGCTCGCTAAACGGGGCTAGTTTAGGGTAATTATTTTACCTGCTGTATAAACAGGTGAAACTATCAGCAGATTAAAATAACTATTTAGGGAGCATTTGATACACAAAGAAATGGTGGGGGTCGGCAATTTCCATGGCCTCACCATTCATACTTTAAGAATTAAAAGAAAGAATTTAATTCAAGTTTAAATTAAAAGATTCTTTTTTTTTTTAATTTTACAAAAGACGAGGAGCAAACTGAACTGTCGTGGGGGGGGGGAAGAGTGACACCTATACAGTTAAGTTAACCAGTTGTTATCATGGCCGAACGCTTTGGTTACTCGATAGAGGAAAGTGATCCCAACGAGAAAAGGTTTCCCATACGCGCTGTTTGCTAACGAACGCAGTATTACTGTCGAAGAAATTGCTGTAAAAAGCAACTGAAATTAAGATTAAAGAAACTTCGAAAAATTAATAAATCAAAATGCTTTCTTTCTAGATCTCCTTCAAATTTTATTAATTTCCTTTTTTCTTCCCATAATTCCCTTCTGTTATCAAAATGTCTTCATTTCCTTTTCGTCTTTTTCCTTCCTGTTTCATGATTTTAAGTCATTAACGGATCATCATCGTTTATTCCAATGTTAACACGTTTCAGCCGTTTTACTCTCCGTGTCTGTTGATTCGGGTAACCTTCAGGAAATTTTGTGCTACAGGACAATATCCCAGAGTATTAAAGCGTTGGTTTGTGAATTAGTAGCATAGTAATTGTGAGTTCAATCTCTGGGCTAGGTAGGACGCAATAACTGAGCAATTCTAATAAATAAATAAAAACAAGGAAAAATACGATATATCCCAAGACATTTTCAACGATACGAGAACAATCAGACTGTCGATTAAATAAAGTGTTCAGTTCGAATTCGAAATCCCCTTAAGGCTTAAAATTACCCGGGACCACAGACACCTGAAGAAGATTTAACAAAGATGAAGACATTAATCCAAATGTAAATAATGCTAACTCCTCTAATTCGCATTGATCCTGTAATCAGGGTACTGCTCATTATCATTTTCAAGTGAAGTGCCAAAAAAAAAAAAAAAAAAAAAAAAAAAATTGTCCAATCACAGCAGCCAATATCGCGCGGGCGTCAGAATAATCTGACTCTCCTCCTGATACAATGGAAGTTACAGCCGCAGGCAAGGAATCCCCGGAACCGGGTATTTCTCGTATTATGACGCAACTTGCTCAGTGAAAAAAACTCAGAGACAACTCTCTCTCCTTAAGATGATGAACAGATACTACACTCTGATATCTTCGATCCGAAAAAGAAGTTACATATTTTGATCATTGACAGAAGTGCAGAATCATATATTAACAGTCGTCACTTTTTATAGGTTCTACACTAATATATAAATATTAGTCTAAGTAATAGGATATGTTAATGCACCAAAAATATCAATTCACATCAAAATAAAAAGAATTTATATTTATATTCACAACAATTTCTCCCAGAGCGAGGCCTTTCCGTTGCACTACGCTTGGGTTGACGTTTGCGATGTGGGCAACTCAGATGCGCTATTTCTAAGTGTGATGTTGATAATCAAGCCAAAAAACAGATTTTTTTTTTTATTTAATTGTAAAAAATAAGTACCTCGAATATCATCGGCAGTTATGAAATGTGAATAACTCCCTGATTTTTGGTAATTTTCATTCTGAGGGTTGGAGTTGTTGAGAGGCAAGGTAAACAAATTTTGATTTAGAATTTAGAATTTGTTGGGATGAATAAATATTAGCGATAAGTAAGTTGACATTATTTGGGTTGAACTAAGAGAAAAAAATTCTTTTATTTTTATTGATAATATACACAGAAAAGTCCAAAAGTTTAATAAAAAAAAACCAACAAAACAATGAAAGATTTAAAACTTATAATTTCTTGGGATGAATTAATATTTGCGATAAGTAAATTTACATTATTTGGGATGAATTAACAGAAAAGATCCGAGTAATATAACGTTCCGTTTAGTATATTATAGTGATTTTCCAAACGTAGCTTGGATGTGGCACAAGGCCGAAAGTAAGGGGCACCCAGTGAGGATCGAACTCACTACTCATTCGTAATTGTTCTAGCTTGCTAACCATTACACCACCTCGAGGTGCCCCTGTTTAGTATATTATATTTGACACACGGTGGTAATATTAGCATTTTTCTTATATCATCTGCCAAGTGTTCCAAGAAATAAGACTGAAGATAATCCTTTCCAAAACAGAAACAATGTTCTGGAATTGAATTGAAAGCAGTGATAACACTTAACCTGAATCCATCATAAAATTTCAAGGTGTGGAATTGGTAAATACTAAACATTTCAGATACCTCAGTACATAAATCATTTATAACAATTTAAGTTTAGGAGAAAAAGAAAATTGAACATAGAATAGGCTGTGCCAGAGAAAGTTTCACCCAACACCGTAAATTGCTCCGAAACCAAAACATCAACCTAAAAATTCTAGTCATGTTCTTAAATGACATCGACAGATCGAGACTTTCATATGGGTGCCATGCAGAGTGTCAAACCCGTTCAGAAATAGCTAAACTATCAGCTGAATACAATCACTTAAGGTCAATGATGAAAAAAAGCGAGTGAAGCCTAAAGGTCTTGGGAAAAAAAAAATACTTCTTTGAATATTGTGAACTGGCTCTACAGAATCACAAAGAACTGTATCAAATAACAGAAACCACATCACTTGAGGACTACTAAAAGCAGCAACAACTAAAATGGATAGCACATGCAACTCGAAGAGAAAATTATATAATCAAGATGTTGACATTCCACGCTACTTCAAATAAAAGGTTAGGAAGGAAACTTCCATCAATACTGGAAATAGTGATAACAGCTACTGGGCTTGAGAAACCAGTTTTCCTGAAAAAAAAATTTTAAGAAAGATTTTATAAATTTCATCCAAAAGCAGTAGTGTCTGACTGGCCAATGAATGTCAAATGTTTCCTTGTAGGGAAACGGCTAATATTACTATTATAAGAAAACATTCGGCATTCATTGACAGAGAAGGCTGTGCTATTCGAGTTACGTTTTTCTTCACTCTCGAGTCATTGGACTGGGACTGAAATGTATCTGTTCTTCGTTCTAATGATAATATTAGTTATTTCCTTATAAGGAAACGCTTAACAAGCATTGACTCTGCAGCCAGTGCTAATAGAGTACTTCATTCTATGGTTATCAGACTTGGATCAAAGTGTAATATCTGTTTTCATCACTTGTAATGGTAATATCAGCCGTTTTTCTTATCAGAAAGAATTCAGCATTCATTGATCAAGAAGATGGTACTATTTTCAGTTGAATTTTATAAATTTTTTTCTCCCAAATTAATTTTTCAGGAAAATACGTTTCTCAAGTCCGGCGTTATCTCTCTTTCCAATATTGATGGAAGTTTCCTTCCTAACCTTTTGTTTTAAATACTGTGGAATACCAACATCTTGATTACGTCACTGTTTTCTCGCCGAGTTAAATGTTAGTTGTCGCTTTTGCTGAAAAGTCCTCGAATGATGTGGTTTCTGTTATCTGGTATTGTTCTTTGCGATTATGTAGCGCCAGTTCACAATGTTTGAAGAAGGATAGTCTTCGCCAAGACCCACATGCTCCATTAACCATTTTTAGTTACTGATCCAAGAAACTTGTATACAGCTGACGGTTAAGATATTACTAAACTATTTTTGTCTGAATTTCTGAGATGAGCAGTAATCATTCTTCAAATTTATATCCGGACTATTGCCAAGGTTATGTTTAAGGCTTTATGTCTACTATAGCAAATTATCCTACAAATAAAAGCGTTGGTTTATGAATATGGTGACAGAGTGGTTGTGAGTTCAATCCCTGGGTCAGGCAGTGTGTACTTTCACTCAGTTGAAAAACTGAACAGTACTAAATAAATTAATAACCTGACGATATCCTTAAACATGATCAGTGGAACGAGAACAGTCTACCCCCGCAGATTAAATAAAGGGCTCAGTTCTGAATTCTCTGTAGGTTACCCGAATGGATATACACCTGGTGAAGGCCCGGGGTGGGCACAACGCCTGAAACGTTGCGATAACAACAACAAAGACGAGGGCAATAGTCCTAATATAAACAGGTTGAATAATTATTGAACCAGTTTGACAACATACATGACATCCATGTTAAAATCTCGATCTGACTAGGCTATTTAAGAACATGACTGGAGTTTTTAGTTTAATGTTTTGGTTTGGTAGCAATTCCCTGTACGAAAACAAGCTAAACAACATCCAGCCTGGTCAATACCTAGATGGGGGACTTGGAAGTACCAGATGCTGACAGCTTGGGTGCGCGAGTGGTGTAATGGATAAGTCTAAATTGGAAATTAGTGAGCGGAGTTCTAGTTGGGTTCGTTATATTCACTTATGCATACTCTTGAGAAATGTATCAATCAACCTCTTCTCCCTCAGCTATGGGTTAATTTATTAAGAGTTGTATTAGTAAATCGTTCTTAGCTCCAAAAAATTCTTACAATGTAAAAATATTTTCTTTCATTAAATAACCTGAAAACGGTTGCTAAGCCGTAAAAAACAAATCAATATCTTCTAATAACCAGTCGTAAAAGCCATCAATGAAATTAATTTACCTACATTTCTCTTAAACGGAGTATTTTCAATACTTATGACTTTATTTCGTATCAGAAAGTCAAGTGCCAATATCCTACGACCGATCGACAACGTGTATCCGAATTAACTGATTAGAACATGCATCTCAGATTTTTGTAGCTCATCTTACATCGAACTAAAAATCCACGTTTCGGTCGTTTTGCTCTCTGGCCTTCAAAAGGTGTCCGTCGATCAGGGAAACCTTCAGGTAATTTCATACCACAAGAGAATAACGCAGGGGATTAAAGCGTTAGTTTGTGAATTTAGTAGCATAGTAATTGTGAGTTCAATCTCTGGGATAGTTAGTACGGACTCTGTGAAAACATTACAAGCAATAACCGAGCAGTAAAATAAATAAAACAAGACATGATATTCCATACATGCGTTTGTACCTGACCTTCATCTATAAGGTCACAGCAGTAAGCATGCATTGGGGACCAAAATCACGACTCAATTTTGCCTCAGAGTTCAACATGTGGGCTCTCATTATTTACGCTATTTCTATTCGGACTATTATTATAATCTTTTTGTTGTTGTTATTGCACTGATAAAATCATCAGTTGCCTCCCCTTAAAATCTAGGAGGTATAAAAGCACCCTGTAGTACCCGTCAGTAGACGAGTAGTCAGAGTAAAGTGCAATAAAGCTTTGGTATAAGTTTATTCACTGGTTCTGTTTTTACTACAATGTTTTGGCCGTTGTTCTCTCCTACCTTTCTCAAATGTATATTGACAATGGCCTGGTAGATTAAAGCGTTGGTTTGTGAATTTGGTGACAGTGATTGTGAGTTCAAACTCTGGGTCGTACTTGCACTAAGAGGAAACAGGCGAGCAATAAAAGAACAGTACTAAATAAAAAATAAGAACTAGATGATATCCCTAGACATGAGCAGTGGAACGAGATTAAATAAAGGGTTCAGTTCAGAATTCCCTGTAGGTTACAAAGATCGATATACACCCGAGAAAGGTCGGAGGGCACAACAACCAAAACCTTATAACAACAACAAAGAGGGAGACAATAGTCCGAATATAAATAGTGTAAATAATGATGATGATGCTCCATACCAGAAATTCAGACAGAAATTTATGTGAGCTATCGCGTTACCGTAAAGGCTCAAACTTCTGGCCATATTAATTGCAGATCCGTCAAGGTGACATTTCTCGGACACTTCTTATTGATAAAGTCTACTGTGAATGGCTTGTGAGAACTTTAACTACTGCTTGAAAAAAGATCATTAATATCATGTCACACAGGCACCTGGCTGAAATAACTATTGCCCCTAGTGTCAGCGGTCGGTATTCGAATTCAGACAAAGGCTAGGATATTTAAATGCAGATTTTCAAAGCTAGAAGACTGGTGAAAATCTCCCAGGCCAATTTGAACTCCATTTAGCCACGAGGCGGACGAAACTGAATTCGGTAAATATTAACCATCTCTATGAAATATTTACAAAGGCGGAATTAGCACAGTACATAGACACTTTAGTGGGGTAATAAGAATAGGAAGAGTGTTGCGCAAATAGACTCAAACGTGAAAGACATGCCTGCCTTGAAAATTGGAATTTACATTATTGGCATTTGCCATGACTTGGACAGTGATCACGGTTAGCAATGATTCACAGTCATAAAAAAATCCCGTTCAGACCAAAAATGGCGTACTGCAAGCATATCTAAGATGGAGCTGACCAGTCTTCACTTTCCAGCCTTGATAGTGTTTTAAAGCGTCTATAGTGCCTTATGTGTGATGACTTATTTTCCACAGCCAAAACACCGCAAGCCTCTTGCTACTCTATCACTGTTTCTATGGCAGATGTTCCGACAAGCTACATTCCTTAGTTCCACCAGTTCAGACCTTCACAACTACGGCCCGACATGCCACATACACGGGGGGGGGGCATTACCATTCACTTCGTATTTCATTAGCAAGAAGGAAGTTCCAGTCAGACAGCTTCTTCGAAATAGCCGACAATCTTAACTTCTTCAAATTTAGAGCAACTATTCAGTTATCTTTCACACATATACTAATGAATTGCTATTCTTACCACCGCCGCCTCCTCCTAAGTTCATACAACAATTCAGTAACTCTACCTTGAGTGGCTCTTGGACCTTGTATTGGATAAACAATTAGTAATAAAAAATAAAAAATAAAAAAACAAAAACAAGATTAACTTTTCCTAGGCTAAATCATGGAAAATTAGGATAATTTACCAAACAGGAAAAACCTGTCAGCTTGCCTGCCTGCTTTGAGAATTAGCATTCAATGATCTAGCTTTAACTTGGACTGGAACCACAACTACTAGCACCGATGGCAGATGTGCAAGCACCTAATCCAGCAAGTAGAGAAAGTCTTAAAATGCTTCAAGATATTTGTTGCGAAATTTTACACCTCGATTTTTTTTGTTCATTTTTTTTCTTTTTTTAAATGTACTCGTCTTCCATTTAAAGACTTAAATACGGAATCGAATGCCGTCCTTCCGGAGAAAAGGATTTCGCTTAATTTATATATAAAAATCATAAATTCACTTGCAGCATTTTTATCCTGAATTCACGATAGTGCAGTCTTACAATAGAAAAACAACTCATTACATTATTTACAATCAGACTAATGCCCTCATCTTTATTGTTAATATCACAATATTTCAGCGGTTGTAACCTCCGATCTTATTCAAGTGTCTGTTGATCCGCATAACTTTGGGAATTTCTAAATTAACCCTTTAATCTCCAAATGTAGACTGTTCTAGTTCAGTTGTCCATGTTTAGGAATATATCGTCTTGTTCTTATTTAGTAATGCTTAGTCATTATTAGTCTTTACTATGGGATGGCGTAGTAATTAATTACGAGTTCAGTCTCTGGGCTAAGTAGTACAGACTCCGTGGAAACGTGACTAGCAGAAATAGCGCCGTACTAAAAGGACAACCGAAATGAGCTATCTCCAGAAATGGACAGCGGGACAAGAAAAAAAATTCAATCCTCCGTAGATTAAATACAGAGTCCAGTTCGAAATGCCTCAACGGTTGCCCGGGTCGACAGACACCTGATGAAAACTGGACGACGCAACGGCCGAAACGTTGTGATAGTAGCGACAATGATGAGAGCTTTCGTCCGACTGTAAATTATCAGAGTAATTTAGACAGGAATCAACTCGATGCAATCATTGATAATCGCTAAAAGCTGATATTTGATAATCTTTTTAATCTTCGAATTGATTCTCATGTGGACATCATTTTACGTTCAACGCACACTGACAGTATCACTTCTCTTTTGATCACTCAAGCGACGTTCACCCTAGCCAGTACCCTTGGATAAGTGACGATAAAGAAACATCAGTAAGCAACTTGAGGCCTTGTGTTTTAAACTAGAGGTTCTTACAGTACCAATTTACATGTCTTCCCTTATGATTCCATTTCTCCTTAATTCCCCCCCCCATTCTGAATTGTCGTCTAGTAATTCTTTACCATTAAAGTAGTAATTATTGAAACAATTTATGAAGCCTTTTTATTATACCAATCAAATGAAAGAGAAAATCATTACTTCAATGAATTTCCATTTGATTACTCGAGTGTCTAAAATGTGTCCCCTGGGATCAAAGTGCTCCCCACCCCCAATCAACACTGTATAATAGTAAAACTTTACAGTTTTATTTTGAATTCAACGTTGCCTTTCTCCAAGACTAGTTACTATTCATGGTTAGAGATTCAAGTCCACACTATTATTTAACCCAGAGGTGAGGGAGGGGAAAAAATGGATTCGTGCCTTTCTCAAGGGCATTTGCTCGAAACGAATGCAACAAACTAGGACAGGATTTGAACTCGGCACGCAGATTCCATTTTCTGCGCTTATAATCATTATTCTATCTACATACACATTCATAAAAGAAATGGCACCTCGGCATGGTGTAATAGTTAGCTAGCTTGTCTTGCTAGATCAGTTACGACTGAAAAATGAGTGTGATCCTCACTAGGTGCCCCATACTTTCGGCTTCCTAAGATACGCTTAGAAAATAACCATTCATAAAAGAAATATTAGTCGAAGGGAGAGAGAGAAAGAAAGAGAGAGAGTGAACAGCCTAACGCACTGTTTCGACGATGGTAAAGCGGGATTTCACATATTCAGCATGACGACTCATTTCCAAGCATGCCCATCTGGCTAATCTGTGGTTTATACTACACCTGTGCTGAGAGGATTTTAGTTGCAGTTCAGTTATATACCATACTAGGGATACATAAGGTAAAACTAAAACAAACAACTATCCGAATTAATACGAAGTGCTGATGAAAAATCTACCCAACTCTCCTTCTCCCGGAAGTTTTAAATTCAAATAATCCAGTCGGCTATTTATTAACTGAAGCATTTTCACTGGTCTGATTTAATACTAGTTTTATTTTTACAAACTGTATAAATTCGGAAGACAAAGAGGATTTTTTTTTGTTGTTAATTCACCCCAAAATAAGAATTTATATTTACTAAAATTCGCACAAATTTCTCCCAGAGCGAGGCCCTTCCATTGCACTCCATTTGGGTTAACCTTTGTGATCGCCCCCACCCCTAAATGTGGAAGACTCTAGTGCGCTATTTGTAAGTGTGAGGGGGGGGGGAATCTACATACGCGCTCACCATGATAAACAAGCCAAAAACAGATTATTTTTTTTTTAATTGTAAAAAATACCTTCTAAGTATGTCGTATATAATCCGTACTTACGAAATGTGAATAACTCCCAATTTTTGGTAATTTTTTCATTCTGAGGGTTGGAGCTGTTGCTAAGCAAGCCGAACAAACCGATTTAAAATTTATAATTTCTTGGGTAAATTAACAAAGATCCGACAAAAAAAGAAGTACTGACGTGAAAAGGTAAGCTATCAAGATTTAGGATACAACTTTTTCGTTTCTAATTTCGCCTCATTTGTATCGACCCAGAGAATTATGATAAGAGGCAGGCGAAATAAAAATCATCGACGACTACTACTATTAATAATAATAATATAGTAAATAACTGTTGGCACAAAGATATATTAACAGATCAAGCAATGACGAACTCATTAAAGGCTTGCGTGACAAGCACAAAATAAACCACCGATATTTGTTGAATCTATTTAACTCTGGCACAAAGCCATATTTATGGAGAACCTAGAGAGCAACAAACTATCAGACAACGATGAATAGTCTTCTGGTCAAAATATCGATAGGGAACTTCTTTTTAGATTATCCCTTTTCCCCAAATAAACATAAAAGAAAATCGAAAAGACTAAATTATTGAAAATAAAACATGCCATATTTTTTTTTAACAGATGTGATTGTCTTTAATTAAGTTATGGTCACTTGAATTTTAAGTACTGATGATATGAGCAGAAATATTTTTGTTATCCATACCAAACTCTAAACTAGAAACTTAGAAATCATTTCAATGGTTTGATTTATTCATCCTTAAATATTAGTAATCGTAATCAGTAATTGTAAACGAACAGCAATGACTGACATGGAAATATGAAAGAAAAAAATAAAAACATGACATTCTCGGAATTTAGCGCTCAAATTATTACGGTTGCTGTGTAAGATTAATTGGATGAACCAATAATGGCGTCCCAATCACAAAACAGTGAAATGAAAACTGTTCTGTAACTTTAGTTTAAAGTATCAGTCGCTCCCCATTCCTGTAAATTATAAAATCAAATGAGTGGATTGAAATGGGGAACGAGCTTTTAAAAAATAAATAAATACTCAGTTACAGAATGGGGGGGGGATTCTTTTACATTCTATTTTTTTTTTTTTTTTTTTTTTTAAAAATCAATGAAATTTAGAATTAAAAAGAAAAACAATCCTAAATTTTTGTCACTGGATATAAAGGCCAATGGTTATTAAAAAATAAAATAAAATAAAGGACCTGGTTCCGTGAACTTGTGTAATTTTAATAAACGTTTCACAATAACTGTTGCAAACCCCATTATTACTTAAACAGATATTATAAATCTAATAAAAATTGACTTTTTAATCATTTCATTCCCCCCCAAGCAAGACTATAATGCCACCAAGACGCGACACAAGGGATAACTTGGAAGCGAAAAAAAAAAAGAGAAAACGTTAATGAAGAGAAAGGACAATAAAAGAATAGGTTTTAGGCAGACAGAAGATGGCGATTAGGTTAAGAAAAGAAAAAGTAGGGCGCTATTACACTTTCGAACACCCCCGGGCCCCCGGTGTGTATTGTAACCAAGTCAGAATTGGCGTTAGTCTTTCTAGTTGTTCAATAATCGAGATACGATGAAAAAAAATGACTCGCTTCAATAACACATAACAAAAGTAGAATAACATAGCAACAATAACATTAAAAATCATATTTTAAGCACTAAAAAGTCATTTAAATAAACAATTTCAACATACAGAAAAGAATGGGCGATTACTTACAAGATGTGGATGCGAAAGTGTAATAGCGCCAAATGGGGAACTAGAATAAATGAAAACCTATTTTCAGCTAACAATGTTTTTATCATATAGACAAAAGGATCACATCATATTTTAAGTTTTGAAGGCTGACAAATATATTTTCCGCAAAATTTAACCGTAAAACAAAAATTTACATTTCTTTTACTTTTTAAATTTACTAATTACTACCATGCTGTAAGCGACAGAATGTTCTCACAACGACCATGATAAGTTGGGGCGCTAAACCTCGAGAATGGTTCTTTGGTTTACCAACAGTGAAATTTACTTACAATAGACGATCGTCATTATAAGAAGGGGCTGTATATATTCCAGAACGTACATCGTGATGGAAAGATGAGAAAAGTCGAGCTTAACAGGCCACAGGAACTCCAGTACTGGTTGATTTCAGCGCCAAGCGGCACTTTTTAAAAACCTCCAAAAAAAATAAAATAAAATAAAATAAATAAACGCGAATACAGTTGGTCAACAGTATTAAAGAAATAATAAAAAAATCTTCGCGTTTTTTTTCTCTCTCTTTCTTTGTCCACTGTCTTCGTTTTCTTCTTCTAGTCCTGCCTTTTATTTACTTTCTTTCCTTATTTGTTTCTCACTGTAACGTGTTTTGTATTTAACTCTGAGCGAATTTTAGATTAAGAGGAGGGGCCGTAGACACATGCCTGGCGAAAAGACAGAATCCAACACGGAAGCAAAGGAGGCGCTTTCTGAAGCTTCAAGGAGGGTAACTGCAGCTCAGATGTGATATGCTGTCTAAAACACGTGGCTTTGTCTGATAGATTATAAAAAGGGGAGATCATCTGGATATCTCAAAAACGCTTAATACAACAATGCGCATGCTTGTGAATTAAAGTAACGAATTTGATGGTAAATGGTGAGAGGATTATTGTTATCACTCATTTACACACGTCGTCAAAAAAGGACGTTATTTATGAAATTGATATTTTCTGACTATTTTTCAAATATGAATAACCCATATCTGACATCCTTTTTATATATTATGACCATTTTGTTTAAATGTGTTTTTCATGATTTTAGAGGAAAATTTAGACATTTTCCAACATATTTCAGTGAAATTTTTAATGTATAAAATTATAGTTTATAATATTTTAGATCAGTATTTCTCAACAACCTACGAGCAAATGAAAATATCACAGCACACTTCGCAAAAATCTTTAAAGGCTACATATTTAAATGTTATGAAATAAAACCATAGATTAAAAAATATACACAAACAAATATGAACTTAATTTATTTCAATGTTTCTATTCAACTATTTGTGCAGCTTATTTAGTGTGAAACCTGTGCCTAGTGTTTTTTTTCACGATTTCTTTAATGTTTGATCATCTGTGCGATAAGCAGACCCTCATTTCTTCTTCAGTTGAGCGTAGTCTTTCTCACTTCTTATTCTTGATGTTATTTAGGGTTGAGGGGACTAATTCACCTAAATAAGAAGTAAAACATTGGAATAAATCTGATAAAGCCTTTTTAACTAATGCGGGATATTCCTTTTGTATTGAAATGCAAAATGTATCAATGGATACCATCGAATGTTTTATTTTGAGCCCTCGATCACTAGAAATGGTGACCAATTCTTCTTCTTTACATAAATGAAGTCCAATATTAGAAGGAACATTTATGAAAGGATTTCGAATCCAATCATACTTTTGCGACACAACACTTTGAGCTCTATGTTCCTGAACAATTTTAACCCTTCTGTCTGAGCTCCTGAATCAAAATTCGCAAATAATTGGTATGTAATGTTTCACGGTAGATATAAAAATACTTACAAGTGTTTACCCATCGTTCAACCGGTGGCTGGACATTAAGTCATTTTTCTCTACCACTGTTCAACCGGTGGCTGGGCATTAAGTCATTTTTCTCTACCACCGGTAAACTGGTGGTCAAGGCTCAAAAGGTTAAGAGGACTGCGCGGCTCACTAGTATGGCGGCTGAGAACCACTCGTTTAGATGAAAAAGATGGCGGCTTTAGTTTAAACTAGCGCCAGGAGGAAACGTGTTAAGTATATTTCAACAATTATATTAAGATAAAGTCATTTTCTGAGAACAGTTTTATTTAATTAATAATAAGAAAAACGTATCCCCATCTTTATATCCAGTAGAATCCTATATAAATAATAGTTTGTCGTCAAAAATAGTGGCATATATAAAATTGATATTTTTAATTATTACAAAGTGTTTGTATTTGAATTTTTAAACATTAGGTCGGAAAGAAACTTCCGCCGCATTTGGAACATGATCATTTCGAGGATACTTTTTAATATTTAAGGCAAAACAACCATTAATTTTTCATGTAATATGTTTTTTTCTTCCTTTGCAAATTTGTTTATATCAGAGTGGGTATCTATTTTATCCTTTTAAAAATGAATTTAGATCATACTTACATCTGACAATTTATGCAATATAAATCCAAAAAGAGCTCTTCAGCAAGAAGATAATGTTCACCCTGTACAAGGTCCAAGAGCCACTCGAAGTAGAGTTTGGTTTGTTTGGTTTTGGTTTACGGCATATCAACCTCAATAGGTTATTTAATGCCGACAAGATTTTTATTGCTGGTAATATTTTTTTTCAAAAATGTATTGTCGCTAATGTTTTTTTTCCCCAAAAAATGTATTGCTGGTAATGTTTTTCCTTCAAAAATGTATTGTTGGTAATGTTTTTCTCCTTCAAAAATGTATTGCTTATGTTTTTTCCTTCAAAAATTAATTGCTGGTAATATTTTTACCAAAATATATTGCTGGTATTAAAACCTATTTTTACACTTTCATAGTGTTTTCACCCCAGTTTGGGAGTTAACTATTTGCCCATAGCTGAAACCCTAACAGGTGCTACCACCACAAGTCATGGTGAACCTGCAATATAATTGGCCCTGCTCTGGCATTTCGTCTACAGTCACTTTCTCACAGACGCGCCGTCGCCTCTCTCTGTCTGTTTTACAAATACTTTCATGGCAATTGCTCCGAGGAGCTGCATTCGCTGGTTCCCAGACATCACGAGGCTGGCATCCCACTCTCACCCTTTCACTGTCGAAACTCGTAAATGTAGCCGTCTCTTCTGCTCCAATAGCTTCATGTCTCGCACCTCTCGCCTGTGGAACGCCCTTCCCTATTCCAGTTTCCCCGAGAGCTATAATTTCCAGCTATTCGAATGTAATGTCAATCGACATCTCCAGTTGCCTTGATCTATCCACTACCCTTCTCCTCATCCTTTCTTCTATCACTCCTATCTGATCTTCTGTAACCCCTTGCGTCCTAGTGGCTTCTCGCCTTGCTTGGGGTGAAACGCTTAAAAAAAATTAAGAGGTGGTTCCACGTTCCTCAAAACCTCCTGATCAAAGGCTTTGCTGTTGGATGTAGTTTATCGTCTTACCAAGGGACGATCGAGGTTGAGGGTTACAGTGTAAGAGACACGGTTTATGTGCATATATGAGGAAGATAACACGTCAACATCCAGTTTCGGCCAGAAAGTTTTTCTTTCTCAACGATTCTCCTTGATGTGGACGACCAAGTTCTGTCAATTTTTTGAGCTGACCTGAGGAGTAAAAAAACTAAGAAAATTGCAAGAGTATTAACAAAACATTTAATCCAAGTCACACTTCAAACATAAAATACCTTCATGATCTCGGAGAAGTGTCTAGCTTTCTAGGTCTCTCATCTTCTGACTGTTTCTCAGCTTAATCAAAGAGTTGCCCTCTTCTCATCAGTGAAGAATAAAATGGACTGAGAGGGATGGTAACAAGACAGACTTTGCTTAGATCTTAAAAAAGACGGGAAACTGTGGAGGGCCATGATCGCCCACATCCTGAAGGGACACGGAATATAAAAGAAAAAAGTCACATTTATTTGATTTTACATTTCACCAAAACACAGCATTTTATTTATTCTAAAAATCTCTTTTCACTTCAAATCCAAGACAAAAGAAACCACTTTGAAAATTCTAATCCCATATTTACAATCCACTTGCGTGTTGAGGAGAATAAGAAATTGATTTTTTTTTTATGTAGAGTGTGGAAAAGATCCTTTGGCGCTTTTCAGTTATAACACTACTATATACTATAATGAAAGTGAGGTGTTTTGCAATTTTAAACGACTATATAGATTATATTTGTTTTAATAATAAATATTGTGCCGATCCCTTTATTCAAGCGTATGAATACTGGTTTCTCTATAGGATTAGGGTTCGTCTAAAATATGAAGTCGTATAACTGAAAAGTGTCGGTCCTTTTATTCAAGCATATGAATACTGGTTTCTATATAGGGTTATTAGTCTAAAATACTGGGTGCTATGGATATATTGTCGTCTAAATTACACAAAAATGAAAATAACACAGACAGAAATTACCAAAATTACCCAAAATTTCTTGAAATACCGATGAGTAAATTTATCCAATAAAATTGCCATTGGCTTCAATCACAGCTTCCAAACGACTTCGGAATCTCCTGCAACTCTTCTGGACGGTCACCTTGTTTAAGTTGGTGAATGCTTCCATAATCATTGCCTTCAGTTCATCTTTAGTGTTATATAGAGTTTTGTTCGTCTGTCGCTCAACTGTGCACCACACATAATAATCAAGGGGCTGCAGTCTGGGGAGTTAGGTAGCCAGATGTAAAGGGTGATGTGGTTGCAGAAATTATCTGACAGCCATGACTGTTTTTTTCTGCTTGTGTGTCATGATGCAGAGTCCTGTTGGCAGACATAGGGTCTTCCGAACGCCACCTTCTTGACCCAGGGCAACACTACTTCCTCAGGGTACTTGATGTAGGCATCTGTGTTGAGTCTAAGGCCCTCTACAACAAATTCGAGAGTTGTTTTCTTATCAGAAAAGTCAGAGTGAGTTTTCCGAGCTGTCATACCATCGTCATCACCATGACTCATCCAACTCAGATTGACACCCTCTGTAAATGTTCATATTGTAGCTTCCGGCGCGAATACAAGCAGTACAGCGTGCCGTTTCCAAATTTCTGTCGGACTGAATTGCGTCATGGTGTTCTTTTTCTCACAGACGGTGCCTAACTGACCCTACTATACTGTTCAGTCGACAATATCACAAACAAAGCGCATGCGCAAATTCAAAAATATATAATGGCGACAATTTACCCATCGCACATTGTGTGTGTGCATATATATATATATAGAGAGAGAGAGAGGGAGAGAGAAAGAAAGAAATATGACAAACTGGAAAGGTTTTTTTGACGAGAAAGGCAGGTAGTTTCAAAATTTTTGAAAGAATATTTTTAGTATCTGTCTATATTTCTGAGATGAGGTATTATGTACACTATTTACATTATTCGGACTATTGTCCTAATCTTTGTCGCCCTATTTATTACAATGTTTCGGCCTTTCAGCATCTCTCTATATTTCTGAGATGAGGTATTATGTACACTATTTACATTATTCGGACTATTGTCCTTGGGGACACATGGCAGGGTGGATAAAGGCGTTACTTAGATCCAGTGACAGGACCCAAAGAATGTGAGTTCAATACCCGGTTAAGGCAGTGGAGAACTTTCAGAGGGGAATTAACAGGAGATAACTGATATCCATTAAACATGGCATGTGGAACTAGAACAGTCTATCCTAGTGAGCGAAATAAAGGGTTCAGTTCGACATTCCAACCACCTGAAGAAGGCCGGAGCGTACAACGGCCGAAACGTTGTAATAGATATGGCGACAAAGATGAGGACAATAGTCTGAATAATGTAAATAGTGAGAATATTTTTGAAAGAATATTTTTGTCTCAGTCTAGCCGAAATCATCTGTATTCTTTTTCTCTCCATCATCTTTGTCCCTGACTATCCCCCATTCTGACAATATAAAATCTACCAAGAATGGTGATATATTGTAAGACCTTAGACGCAAATTTATTGAGCCTGAACTAGCGATCAAGGCACTTTTCAGACATTTTCGTCTCAATGGATTATTTTCTCCTTTAATCAAAGTAGCATACCCTATATCAAAATTGTCGTCTGTTTTGTTACAGTGAACAATCAATGCGTTTTGTGTGTTGTTATTAAAAATGTCATTTTTCCGTTCATATTGTCTTTCATTTAAACTTCTTAAGGTTTCTCCAATGTATTCATTCTGGCAATTCCTGCATTTGATAGAATAAAAGGGGTTACAGGGTGTGGAAGAATGAGGAACAGAAACATTACTAAGGAGAGGGAAGAAGAAAGAGTAAGCAGGAGGACAGTAGATAGCGATTGACATTGCATTTAAATTTTTGCAGATTAAAGTTGACTGGGAAGCATGGAGCCGAAATTTGTATTTTAGTGGCTTTACTGCCTTGCTTGGGGGGTGATACCAATTTAAAAGAATAATTGCGAAAGAGTGTTATCCTGCTTATAGTGTGTATATGTGTCAGTAGGTGGCATCATAACAGCAGTGAACAGAGTCGTCATTCAACTATCAAAAAAACCTGCGTATAGACATGACGATAACGGCGAATCGATTTCGAGTAATATCATCATTTGATATATTCTCAAATAGGAGCGACGTGTAAGTGGCTTTTCTGTTACGTTTTTTCTGCGTATATATGTCAAAATTTGGGTGCATTTTGCAGTAGTTGTTACATTAATATTTTGGTAAATTTTCAAACATCGCTTTAGTCCACCAATTGAGGCGCATTATTTTTTACACTCTCTACATGTAGAAATGCTCCATAGCGTGTAATGAATGACATCTGTGTGTTTGTGTGTGTGTCATCTCTGATGACTTTCGAGGCCTACTCTACTTAGACATGACCACATTTGTTATACGTTAGATCAAATTCTGTAATAACATTCTCAGGGAAATTATCAAAACCCTTACGAACATCTATTGAGTTTTTCTGCTCAATATGATTCTACTTAAAGTATCTCTTACCAATGAAGGATCTATAGAGCATACGTGCACACATATATACATACATACATGATGATGATCCGCCTCATCTTCACAGATGATGGCCGCCTAATCACGTTCGCTACCCACCTCGCATGTCACTCGTGCATGACCCCAAAGGTGACTTGCCAGGCCAGCTGCGGACTTGCATAACGTGTTACACAAGTGAAAGACGAACAATGTACTTGCCACAACCTTGGTGGATTCACACCGCTGTGCCTGATTATTGTGCACCACCATGTGCCTTTTCAGTCCGGAGCTAGTTTTGCATATCTTGTCACACAGCGTGCAGGCTGTGGCACTCTGTGTCTGGAGAACGTCAAGGGTGATTTTTTTCTTTATGTGACTTCACGTGATTCACCCAACCAGCCTTTGAAAGAAGTATGCGCTGATAGAAATCACATGTCCAGCCCTTGTTACCCTCGTCGAGTCCATGGTTATCACCCGTTCGAAGTCGCCGCTTCAGCCGTTTGTGTTCCAGACGACATTTTACGAAGAGTTGACCCCCGTCTCTTATTTGACCTCTCCATCCAGTTCTATCAAGGGCCATCTCTTCCCAATTGTTGAAGTCAAATGCCAGCTTTTTTAGGTTGTACTTGACACAGTCCTTGTATCTTTTCCTTGGTTTGTGCTGAAGACGCTTTCCGATACTCATCACACCATGTTTCGGGAGTCTACTATCCTTCATTCGAATTATGTGTCCTGTCCATCACATTTGGCTCTAACTAAGACATCAGGATCAGGAGTTCTGATTTTCCATTTGACATTCAATATGCATCTCAGGCATTTCTGTTGGAAACGCTCAAGTATTTTTATATGTTTGTTGAGTAGTGTCCAAGCTTCGGAGCCGTATAGAAGAACTGTCAGAACGCAAATTCTATACACACATATCTTGCTACGGCTGATAATGTCACCAGCTGCTCACACTCTCCTTTCCAGCTTTTCGAAGGCCACAGAGGTCTTCTGGATGCGTAGATATATTTCGGCATCTAGTGATCCATCTTTTGGAATTGTGATGCAAAAATAAACAAACTTCTCAACTACTCCTAAACTTATTCCATGAACAAAGATGTTGGACTCCATATATGGCTCTCCAGGGGTAGGAGTAAACATTACCTTGGTTTTAGTGGGGCCTACCATTAGAACAAACGCTGTGCATGAGGATCGGCCCATAATATACTGCATGCCAGCTTCTGTATGAGCTAAGAAGTCAGCGTCGTCTGCGTAAAGTAGCTCTCTAATCAAAGCTTAGAAAGTTTTCGACTTGGTGTTGAACCTTCTCAGATCGAAAACACCTCCCCTGGTTCTGAATCGCGAATGGATGCCTTCATCACAATCTTGGAAAGCGTGCGCAAGTAGAGCATCAAAAAAGATAGAGAAAAGCGTGGAACCAGGGATATCGCACTGATTTACGCTATTGTCATTAGGGATTTCCCCTGAGAATTGTCCATTGAAAGTAACTCGGGCTTTCATATTCCTTTGCAGTTGCTTGACCATTTCCACAAACCCTTGTGGACATCCTACCTTTCTGAGTAATATCCAGAAAGCATCCCGGCTAACAGTGTCGAAAGTATACATACATACATATATGTGTGTGTTCAAATGGTAGGAGGCAAGAGTGGGAAACTTACATGAAAAGTAGATGACAATTTCACAATATATGAGCCTGATTGATTTATTACAATATATATATATATATATATATATATATATATATATATATATATAAGGTTTTCTAAAAAAAAACATTTCTGAAATAATTTCATTCATTTGTGAATAAGTACTAAGAGTCTCATTAATTACCAGATTTTTGCAAAAATTTCCATGTTCAATGTTTTTGACAGACTAGCCACAACTGTACACGAATAACAAATGTTACCTCGTCTACATGGCAACATTGCGCCATATACCAACCGCAAACTTTCTTTAAACTTAATAACTCAAGAACGAAGGATTTGTGGACATGTGTATATATGAACTTTTGTTTTTTTCTTTGGTGTGAGAAACCAGAGAGAGGGGGGAGAGAGAGAGGAGGAAAGAGATATAGGAGGGAGAGGGAGAGAGCGAGTGATATAACATTAAAAAAAAGATTGTATTTTGCCAAAAAAGATGCCCCGCTTTCAAAGCAAGCTTGACAATATACTGGAACCATCGATACGGTTCCAATGTTTGAACTTGTTCATCTCGTCATCCTGATTTGGTTCCTTCGTATCGTCATCTGCTTTGGGCTTTTCAAACGACATTTAGCCAGAAAGCATCTTTTATACAAATTACGCTGCTCTTGCAAAAGTATAAGGGAAGCTCCGGTTTTTGTTCTCCGTATAGAGTAATTATGCGATCGTGCACCGACGGGACGAATGCTTCAATCCCGGTGGTAATTACGTGAGAAATTACCAGGGCAGCGCTGGTAACATATGCACAACGCCTTATTTGCATAGTAATGAACACGTTGTATTAGTAAACGCTTATCTAAGACTTTTCGGACAAACCATCGTAATTACCAACGATTATATTCTTATGTAATTAATGATCTGAACAAGGCGAGATTCTGGTGGGAACTTCTACGTTGTTGTTGCTGCTGCTGCTGTTGCTGCTGCCCTTCTTCTTCTTCTTCTTCTTCTTCTTCTGCTCGCTTCTCCTTCATTTTCATCTTTCTCTCCTTTCTTTTGTCCCTCCATCAATTCCATACACGCAGCTTATTCGTTTTTTTTTTGTGCGTTTTGTCTACGCTATAAACACACTTCTTTGTTTTGGGATTCTTTTACTTTTTCCATAGACTGTATTTGCCGCCAGCTATGGTCTTCTAAGTGACATAATTTTGCATCTCGATTATTTGGCTGTATTTCTATGCACTATTTGTTTGTCCTCTGACTTAGTTACTTAATCCGACGACCCTCCGCTGATTTATTCAGTAAGTTGTGTGCGTGTGTTCCTAAGCTTAGCTTACTTTTATCCAACTCCAAGTGGCAAGTGGAAAAAGGGCGGATTAGATCACGCACGCTCATGCATAGGCAGAAGAGTGCTATATATATATATATATATATATATATATATATGAGAATGGCAAATTTTACAAGTGCACTAATGTACTACCTGCTACGGACGTATGAAGATTGTACTGTGTCACACCTGCTATCGCGGATGTAGTACCTGGTTTAAAAATCAGCGTTCAATATGTTGCCTTTTTACACTGGATTCGGACACCGATTAA
>CAHIKZ030004725.1:490000-495000 GCA_903632075.3 Acanthosepion pharaonis | reverse complement strand
AGGGCTTGATACCGATAGTAGAGTGATAATTATTTACTTATTATAATTTTATCATATAGACAAAACCATTTTACTCACTACAAATATGCAACTTGGTTTCAAACCATTTTCGATTCTCACCCGTCGAAGTGCAGTTGAAATGCACTGAAACCAAGTTGCATCTTTGTAGTGAGTACAATGATTTTGTCTATATGATAAAATTATAATAAATAAATAAATGTATATAGATAGATAGATATTAAACAAAAACTAAAACCGTTGGTTGGACCAACGGACAACTTGCCAAAACCTGAAACTCTTATCCAGATACAGTCTCTAATAAAAACGACAATACTGAAAAAAGAAAGAGAAAAAAAGGCCTAAAACTTAGCTACTCAATAAAGTAAAGTACTCGAATTCTAGATTGCTTAGACTGAGAAAAAAGTGCTTACCAACGTTAAATCCTATGAAATGATGGCTCTCGTCATAACTTGAGTTTCACGCTCATCCGATCTTCAGACGACGTGAGTGGAATATCGTGCGAGTATGACACTCGACTTACGACTATATATATATATATATATATATATATATATATATATATATATATATATATAATCAGGGGCACTTCGACGTAAAGTAATGGTTAGCAAACTTGTCTCGCTAGATTAAGTACGACTGATTAGTGAGTTCGATTACCATTGGGTACTCCATGACTTCGGCCTTGTGCCACATCTAAGATACGGTTAGCAAATCGCTATATAAAAAAAAAATCCAACAAGAATGTTAATGTCAAAAATTTTATGTACGTAAAGGTGATATAAATATTTCGTTTCTTTTTTGCTAATAATTAGACGTGTGGATATTGTAACGGTTAGCGACTCCAAAAGAGAAATTGGAGAACAGATTTCGAATTCTGGGCGAATTCGTTAAGATTCCCTTTAGCGCAAAAACGTTTGGGAAAGATATGAATCCGTAAACCCGCCAAGCTACGGGTTAAATAGCAAGGTTGACTGGTCTCTCTAGCCTTGAGATAGCAACTAAACTAAGAGAAGAACAAATCTGAATTCAAAACCAGCCACATATACTGCAGCTATATCTGCAGTACATATGATGCTTCTATTGCTTTAAGGGGTAACGGAATTGGTGACATGACGTGACGAGTGTTCCAGTTAGATAATAAAACTCCCATTATATACAAATTACACGAAATTTACTCCAGGAAGATTTGACTCACCACCGCATTAAACTCGACGATCGCCAGATTTAAACCCCATTGAACATGTATGGAAAAAGTTTGCGACTTCAGACACTAAATTGTCAGAAGTCACATCCAACAGACACAACTCAATTATGGACAACCCTGGAACGTACCTGGATATATATATATATATATATATATATATATATATATATATATATCCATGCACTGATTCATACCATGTCTCGTATGTCCGGCTCCTTCGTACCACTCTAGAAAGTATCTGACTCCTATCATGCTTTACACGAGTCGAATCAGATCATTACTACTGCCATGTTTAGGCTGGAGCTACCCAATCCTCACTTTACCACTCTTGATAGAGTTCAAAACCGTTTATGTAGCCTGTGTATATATTCGTTCTCCATACATATATACAGTAGCTTCATGTATTTTGTATGGTGTGTGTGTGTGTGTGTGTGTGTGTGTGTGTGTGTGTGTGTGTGTGTGTGTGTGTGTGTGATATCTAACTAGTATGTTTGGCCACTATCTGCGTGTGGTGTGTGTTTATCTGTGTAGTGTCATGATTTGTTTAGTACTGATTTAAATTTGCCTATGAAGTGTTTTTCTTGTATTTGTAAGTAAGAGTAATTGTCTGAGATATTGGCAAAATTTTAAATTTATCCCTGTTGCATTTGTGCATGTGTTGTAACAAAAAGAGTTTCCTCTGTTGTTTAATGCTTGGGTGATACCTGTATAGGATTTGTTGCATTTTGTGCACTTGAGTTTTTCTGGAGTTGCAGTATAAGTTTTCACAAGTGTAGGAGTTTCCTTCTGTAATAATAGCACAAACCCCACATCTTTTCTTGATTCATTTTGTAACCACTAGTATTGTATGTTGACTAAATTTGGGTGAGGTTAATATGTTTTAGTTTTTTCATTGGCGTTTGCTTTTAATTATTTCAGGGTTTTTTGGTTTTTTGTTTTCGTTTTTTTTTTTTTTTTCTGTTTGCTTTTTAAGCATATCACCCCTAGCAAGGCAGAAAGCCACTAGCACGTAAGGGGTTACAGAGGATTTGGAACGAGAGCAGATAGGAATGATAGAGGAGAGGATGAGGAGAAGGATAGTGGATAGATCAAGGCAACTGGAGATGTCGATTGACATTACATTTGAATATTTGGAGATTATAGCTAACAGGGAAACAGGAGTAGGGAAGGTTCCACAGGCGAGAGATGCGAGGCATGAAGCTATTGGCGGCGGCTACAGTTTCAACAGTGAAAGGGTGAGAGCGGGATGCCAGCCTCGTAGGACGCTTGAATTCGCGAAATCTTGGAACCAGCGAAAGTAGCTCATCGGAGCAATTACCATGAGAGTATTTGTAAAAAAGACAGAGAGAGGCGACGGAACGTCTGTGAGAGAGTGACCGCAGACGAGAAGCCAGATCAGAGCCAATTATATTGCATATCCGTCTCTGGATCTTATCAAGAACCCCGAGGCAAACAGAAGGGGCTCCAGACCATATATGGCAGCAATACTCCATGCAAGGGCGAATGGTTGATTTGGTTGTTTTTAGTATATGTTTCTGTTGTGGTAGGATCCACCTAATTTGCATAGTGGAGTACCGACCATATAAATATGGTTGGTACCGGGAAGAGAGGGGGGAATCAAGAGATTCAACCAGAGACTCTGCCCGACTGCGACTCAGTCAACACATTCTCCAGGAACGGTCTTACCAGGAATATACAAAAGACTATATGTAAATATTGTGTACACTTTCTTGTTTCAATACATTTTGTTCTAAGTACATTTTGTGTTGCATTATTATTCCATGCATTAGTCAAGTTTCAACAGTTTCATATCATCATTCTTGTTAAGTAGGTCTAGATTTCTTGTTATTTCTGTAAATAGTTCTGGATTGTTCATATTGTATGTTGAGACGTATACTAGAACGTGTTCGTTGTTGCTTTTCTTTTGGTTATGTAGTTGGTCTAAAGTTATTTTTCTGCATGTTCAAAACCTTTGTTTATTAGTGATGTGGGGTAACCTTGTTTTTGAGAGGTTTATGCAATTCTTCTAGGCTGTTTTTTCGGGGAAGTTTGTCGGCTACTATCGTTCGTGCAAATCCTACGTGCTAGAGAATAGGGGCTGGATTTCAGACACGTTTATATATATATTGAAGTTTTATAGAACTTTAAGAAATTTTACTTTTAAATTACACGCGCATTACTTGATAATTAGTAGGGATAATTCCAAGGAGGATATAAATCCAAAGAGAGCTCAATGTAAGAACAGAGCAAATACAATAATGAAAGCGGAGTCCTTAAAAATCCGTTGGTAATAGTTTATTTCATGGGATCAGGCGCCCATATCTTCAGACCAAAAAATTTTACAACAATAAATGGATTTTAATTTTATCCAGACACAAGCAAAACAATAAAAAAAAGAAATAGAAAAAAGGTGGAAGAGAGAGAAAAAGAAATTGAAAGAATTTCAAAAATAAGAGGGGAAGACAGAGATTTCAAAATAAGTTTCTTTTATTATTATTTTTAATGAGGCAAAAGAAAGAGACAAATAGACATTGGGGGGATAAAAGAGGGAAAGAAAAGTGTTAAGCAGTCAGTCGACGGGTTAACCTAGAATATACTTCTTTTTCCCCGGACATGACAAGTAAAAAGAGTGAACATATTCAAAAAGGATACATTGAGGTGTCCATTCATTTCATGCAGTGGAACATCATCGCATCATAACCGTTATAATCCCCCACCACCAAAAAATTGTTGATGATTATGAAAATAATAATAATAATAAATATTAATATTAATTTTTTTAAAAAGAAACAATATTCTAAATATAAAAATATTGATTAAATAAATAAATAAAATAAGTAAAAGACCATTTTAAGTAACTAAAACATAAAATTACGAACATTTATATATATATATATACTCTACTTTTGTATCGAGCACTATTTTTTTAAAATAATAACAAAAATACCAAAGAACTTTGGATTATTTACCTAACGAGTTCTTTCCTATTTTATATATATTTTACACACACACACATATATATATTTTGTGATTTTGTCGACTGCACAGTATAGTAAGGTCAGCTGGACATCGTCTGTGAGAAAAAGAGCACCATGATGCAATTCACTTCACCAGAAATTTAGAAACGTCAGACTGTACTGCTTGGCATTCGCGCCGGAAGCTCTAATACGAACATTTCAGAGTGTTTGGGTGTCAATCTGAGGACAGTGCAGGGCATTCGGAAAGAGTTGGATGAGTCTAATGCTGATTACGTGATAGTACAGTAGCTCGGAAACTCACTCTGATCGTTCTAAGAAGAACACCCTGAATTTGTTGCTGATAGCCTCAAATTCAACACAGAAGCCTACATCAAATGCCTTGAGGAGGTGGTGCTATCCTGGATCAAGAGGGTGACTGCTGGAAGACCTTGTGTCTAGCAACAGGACTCTGCACCATGTCACACAAGCATGAGAACCCAGACATGGCTGTCAGACAATTTCTGCAACGACATCACCCCTTACATTTGGCCACCTAACACCCCAGACTGCAACCCCCTTGATTATTATGTGTAGAGCGCAGTTGAGCGAGAGACCAACAAAACTCCAAAGATGAACTGAAGGCAAGGATGATGGCAGTATTCACCAACTTAAACAAGGAGACCATCCAAAAGAGTTGCATAAGATTCTGAAGTTATATGGAGGCTGTGGTTGAAACCAATGGCGATTTTACTGAATAAAATTAATGTTTAGTATCTCAATATACTATTGTGTAAATTTGGTAAGAGATGTCAGTGTCA